>JAJOOO010011369.1:0-21341 GCA_029582685.1 Solanum piurae
AGTTATAGTATATGGGTATTCCCCATCTTTTCATTTTATTTATGATTTAGCTTCCGCATCAGTTTATTATCTTTAGTATGCTCATGATCATGCCAGCAGGGTTAACTTGGGATCACTTGTGGTCCTAGGTCCCGTGTCCGCGTCTCGCGGGTAGTCTCGGGGCGTGACACCTTGTATGAAACTCAGAACCCTAGTTTATATAAATTCTCTTAGTTCATGAATTATACTTCCTAGGTCAGTTAAACAAATAATTATGCTCCAAATTTTGAATGTTACATTAGCAGTATATAAATTTTGTATTCTCAGATTGCATGTCAGTATTTTAAGCTATTCAGTATTTCAGTTATTGTGTCATATACATATTCAATTCACAGTATACTTAGCACCGAGTTGGACTAGGGTTAAGTGTTCCCTCATAATCCCAGAACTACGTGCACCCATAGGAGTATAAGTCCCATTTGTTGGGCATCAGATTTAGTGATCACACCAGTCATGCCTTTATACCCCTGGCAAGGTATATTGGGTCCCCTCGATGGTGCGTATTCATCGGACTCCATGTTTAGCTCACGTGGTTTATGTCGGTGAATAGGAGCTCCCATAGTCACTCTTAGTGCATTTGAGCAGGTTTTCAGTATATACTTCAGCATTCAGTTCAACATGTTATTTTCATGATTAGTACTTAATCATTGCATTCAACTTAGCTTTTCAATTATGTTTCAGTATTTACATTCCTTCTCAATTTATGTCATTGCTCAGTTATGCTTTGTTCAGCTTATATATGTTTTTTCAGGTTATTATATCAATATCCTGAATGCTTAGTACATTTAAAGTACTAACACATACTCTGTGCTACATCCTCTCATGATGTAGGATTAGGTACTCAGCATCTAGATCACTCATAGCTCTATTCTCGGTCCGCATTCAGCAGCTTTAGTGGTGACTCTTCATACTTCGAGGACAATAGACATGCTTTTCAATTGTTTTTATTTTTAGTTTTCAATTTGTTAGATTTAGCTAGGGTGTATGTCCCAGTAACTTGAATTAGTTAGAACCTTTTCAGACATAGTAGTAGAATCATCTTGAGTTGTTAAGTTTATCTTTCAGTAATTACTAAAACCTTAGCATGTTTTATATATTAATATTAGTTGGGTTTCCCCACTTTGAGTTATCCATTGTTTTAGCTTCTGCATAGTACATGTCTTATTCAATTATTCTCAGTATGCTTGATATATGCCAGATAGAGGGTTATCTTGGGTCATTTTTTATTCTAGGTCCCGTGTTACATCAAGGGGTATCCTCGGGGTGTGACATATTTTTTTCACGATGTACAACTTTCATGTATATACAAGTAACTTCTTACTAAGACTTCTACCTATTCTAGGAAACAAATATATATACAAAGTAAAAAAGATATTCCCTTATTATGAATCCCTACAATTATTCTGGATCTCTCTAATCATGATTTATTATAATCATTTTGATACTCCTACAATCATGCTAACAATGACAATGTGATTCTCTATGGTTCTTCGGGAGTAAGAGGTTCATCTCATGAACCTTGTCTAGTAGTTCCCTTTTGCAGTGCTTTGGGAGTATGATAACAACATAACCTTTGAGGAATCCCGTCTTGCCAATTCTATTATTTCAATCACATGGGAGTGAACAAAGTATTTTATTTTTGTTTACTCAGTAGAATGTTGATGTAAGAGAGCATGTTCCTATTGCTCGGGCGTAGGTTTTATTTGTATTTCACCGATAAAGTATATAACTTAATCTATGTTTTGTTTATACATTCAATAGTAAATCACTCTAAGGAGAAAGTGAAATTACTAACCTTCTGACCTAGGGTTTCTAGTTATGCGTGGGATTATAAATCGATAACTAAAAAACGTAATTGGTGTGTTGAATTTTATACATAACAACTAAAATACTACCAAATATGGTGCTAGTTTCAATACATGAATAATTTACTTCTTGCCAAGAACCAAACGATACACAATTGTTCCTCTTCCTTGCCCAACCTCTACCCTCCCTACGAAAAACTTGTTCAATTGATAGCTTTATCATTTTGGAGATTTTAAAGTCTTTTTCATTGTGTAATTTCTTTAATTCAGAAGATAGGATTTTGGTGATAATTTTTATTTACGAAACTGATAATTTTAGATGAGTAATTGGTGTTGTTTCTTGGTGGATCAGAAATTGAAGAACGATTCTATGTTGTATTTTAGTAATTCTCCATATAATACGGACAATGCATCTTTTCTAGATTTACTCCTAGCTACTAATTCCTCCATTTGGGCAATATGACGATGTTCCCTTTATTTCACTTTTTACTTTTCATTCCTGAGCTTTCATACAGTTGATTTTTTAGCATCAACTGATTTTGTGAAATTATATCATTCCATTGTTATTCTTTTCCTTTGAAAGAAGAGACGAATGATTGACATATCTGATTCCATAAGTTGAGCACAAGATATCAAACTTGAAAAAAAAATATTTTCATATCAAATCAAAATAACTTTCATGATCTCTAATTCCACAATAAATTTTCAACTGAAATGAAACATACTAGCAAACACATAAGCAATTCAAAATACTGCTATGAAGACTTAGACCTAAAACATTAAGAATGGATCAACACCTCCACATTCCAAATTGTCATCAGTTTCTTCAATCTCTTTACCAACTTGGTAAGAGTTTTCCAAATCAACCCCATAAACCCATAGACAAGTCAAAAATTTCACGATGAATAGGGTTGATTATATTAGGGTCATATCCTGCAATTCTCAACAAAAAAAAATGCCTGTCTAATAGTATAATCTTAGTCTTCAATGGCTGACCACAAAATTTTAAGTTGGGAATTGAAGCCTTGATGTAATTGATAAAATTCTTTGAATAATTAGGATATGGAATCACCCCATGATTGAAAAAGTAATGATAGATAGACTTCAAGATAGCTACATCCTAATAATAATCATAGTTATCTTCTTTTTTCAACTTAATTTGGGAAGTTCCTCCTTGTATAATATTGAAAAATGCAGGCTTACCGATGGGTTTGAATTCATAAAATTCAGGCATGGGAGACTTTCCTTTTTCTCCAAGTTTTGGACATACACACGTCATTTCATACAGATCAAATCCTGAGAGTTTTCCCTTTTCTATTTCTTTTTGGTCCTCTATTTCGTCTACAACTTTATCTTTTACAGATTCAGAGATGATTGATTCTTCATTTTGTATATCGTTGTTGAAGTGATCATGTGGGGGAGAGCTGATAGGTGACCAAACTTCATATTCTTGATTTTATTCTGAAGGTAGCATTTCATACATGATGATTCTTTGTGGAATGTTGATAAGAATGAGGAAATAGTTCTTTCTGATGCTATATATAAAACCTATTCACTTGACTAAAATAAATAAATATTAATTGATTGGATTATGGTGAAGTAATTAAATATGTAATCAATGAAGTTGAATAAGCTATTATATGAAAAAATGTTCAAATCATAACAAAAGCAATAAATGCTTAGTGATTCATTTTTCAAAATGAAAAAATTAGTCAATTGCAAGGAGAAAGGTCAATAATGGAGTAAATTCATTCTTATCAGTTATGATTAAAAAAAATCATAATAAACATAAAATGTGACCTCCTCTACATTTTCTACATATTATATGACAATGAAAAATAACAATGAGAAAACAGACAAATGTATCCCTCAATTCCGCCAATTAAAGTGGATATACTCCATGTTAAAAAAAGTGATATGATAATATTTTTATTGTTTTACAAATGGTGCATATATACCTCACTGTCTTATAAGTGTTGCATATTTACCCATTTATTTAATGGCCTGAATTTTAAGAAAAATCAAAAGTATTTGTTTAATTTTAAAAAACATTACGAGGCTTTAAAAAACTATCCATTTTATTTTTAAAAATAAAAATAATTTTAAAATAATTTGAAATTTTGTGTTTGAATACCTTTTTTTGATCTTTCGACATCATTTCCCATATTTTTCATCTTTCTGGATAATCAATTGGAAATTTTCACATTATGTAATATTATTATGCTTTTTGTTTGTGGAGTTGCAGTGCACCGGTCAGATTTTGTACACTTATTATCGGATATAAGTGGACGATAATTAAAAGCATCTGACACCACAACAATAACATAATTTTTGCTCCAATTATTTAGCGGCAATCGTATAATTATCATTATATTATATTTAACGGTAATATACAATTTTAGTACTTAATTATAAGAAGCACTCTATAAATACCACTAAATGCTAAATATTTTTGTGGTAAAAAAAAACTATTTCCACTAAATATCTCTTTTGTTGTAATGTGATTACGGTGTTTGTCATTAATACTAGTTTGTATATGTTTTACAAATCCTTTTTGTCCTCCCTTGTAATATCCTTTGTATCAGATTCATTTAACATCAAGTTTTGAATAATGATTTTAGTCCACTAAGTAATATGGGATTCGTGTTCTCAGTTACACAAAAGAAAGAAAACTACTAACATTAGTAGCTTGCTAATATCAATCTTACTACTAAATAACTAAAGTAATGAAAATAAAATATTAAGAAATTTAATAACCTATTAGAAATAATGAGAAAAAGCTCCTTTTTCATTAAAATATGCAAAAAGAAATGATTAAAAAAAAATGATATCCATGAGTGGTGTAAATCTCTCCCTTAAATATGCAATGATTATTTGAATAAAAAATAAAATAAAATAAAACATCCCTCTGCAAAATGCATAAGGTGGAACAATTTCAAATCATTACTTATACAATTATAATCATCAGAGCTTCTACCGCCTTCGTTCTTGTTGTATTCTTGGTTTATTTTGTGAGAGGGGACAAACTGAACTTTCAATGTAGATTTCCACCATAAGAGCTTCACCAAATTTTGGAGACTTGAGAATTCTGATCTGGATTGTATATCATGAAAGTTTATTCAAACATAACAAAAAATTCACTACCTTTTGACAAACAAAAAGATTGAGAAAGAAATGAATCCATAGGATTTGGAGTATAATGGATGGTTAATATGTTTTTTCCCAAGATTCTTTGTTCCCCTACTCTCGCATAGATCACACATCTACTTGAGAGGTCAGATTATTACAAAGCATTGAAATATTAGTTCCCAATGCTCCCAACATCAGAATACCATCCCTTTCTCCATAACAGGGTCGTTCCACCTTCTCCATTTCGCATCAGCTAAATCAAAAGATATGATGCTCCAACCCTTTTCGTAACCAAGAAGCACTAGTAGCCCAGTGAAGCTTCCCATTCCCAAACTTACCTGAACTAATTAATCGCGTCTCATTCTGAGGATAATAAGTTCTTCGCCAAGAATTATTCTTGAGACTATAGATATTGACCTCTTGAAAATCATGTTGACGGCCAATATTAGTACAAATACTTTCTACCTTATAATCATCATGGATTTCATCATATCCAAAACCATATAAGATATGGACAACATCGCCCACTTTAGTTTTAATATAAGGTAATTTCCTGTACTTTCTTATTGTTGGGTTCCATAGAAATAATTTCTTTGCCATAATTATGAGATAAATCAATCCATTTACAGAACTTAGCCAAAGAATATCTACTAGAATTTTTCATAGGATAATCCATAACTGACTCCTCAATAAAAAACTAATAAAGTAAAGACTTAAGAGAACAATCCTTCAGATTATTTTCAGGATGGACAGTCCTCAACATAAGTCTATGGTTGGTGTAGTCTTTTTTATTATATGATCAAATAATATGACTCTTGATAAACTTAGGGATACAGATCAAAGCAAGCCAAGTTTTTGAAACGGACCTAAACGGCAAGAGAGATTTCACCGGAATCCTTAAAAGGATTTCAATAATAAGATCAAAGCAAATCAAATATTTTTGTTCATCAACTTCTGAATTTTCTTGCTTTACTTCACTATTCTCTCCATTTTGTTCTTTACAAGGTAGCATTTTGATATGGTGATTCTTTGTGAAAATGTTGGAACTCATAAGAAAGAAAGCAAATATAAAGAAAATTTTGGAGCTGATAAAGAAAGAAAGTAATTATATTACCAAAAAAAATCACATTTGGAAAAATTTAAATGTTATTATTTTTTTCAAAATGACGACTAATTTTTATGTACTAAATGTCTAAATTTTTTAATGCTATTAGATTATTATTACATGTAAATTTTTGATGAGACAATAGTAAAGTCACGATGTAACTTAGTGGTTAATGAATTTGGACTAAGGTATAGCGAGACCAAATTAAATATTAAATAGGCTAAAAATGCTAAGGGTTATATTTCCATTATTGATGAAAGCATTGGTGGATTTATAGACTAATTAGGTACATGTATAAGTGGGAATACCAAATATACGGTAAATTAATTGAGTGCACGAAATTTGTCATGCGACAAACTTTATAGAAGCTATGAAATATGAAGCATTAGGTTCATCTAATCTGTCACGCCCCGAGCCTACACACTGGGTGTGACCGGCACTTGAGAACCATTGCTGGCCCCAAGCTAACCCTTGGCCTGGCTCAACTCTCAGTGGAAGACTTACTCATCAATAAATGGACTCAAAATAAAGCTTTAACTCAAAAGTTTCAAATACTTGAACTCAAAATATTTAGAAATAAACATTCAACTGGCCAAAGAGGCAACTGAAGTCTCAACATAAACAATGGAAATGAAAAGACTCATGAACAACTGTCTATCTATCTATGAAGCCTTTACTTACTGAGATGGATGTCGGGACAAGTCCCTCGATATCCTAATAACAAAACTGGAATGATAAAACATAAATGAGGGATCCTCCGGATGAAAGGAGGCTCACCAAACAACTCTGAAACTCAACTAGATCAACAAAGCTCTGGTTAATGATCCTAGTTACCTGTATCTACATCATAAAATGATGCAAGCCTAATGACGTCATTACATTGAATGTACGAGCATGTGAGGGAAAATCTAGAACATGACATAAGCTTGAACTGGAACTAAAGAAACAACTTACCTCGTCTCAATTCAACTCAACCTCAACTTAATTTAATATAAAGCAATAACAATAATGCAATCTAACAAAAAGCTTTTAAAACAGTAATAAACAACTAAATGTATTGGAAAATACAATATAACTCAGTTTGTATGCAAAAATACAAAATAAACTATGTTTGAGAGATTCTCTAACCGACAACCATCACTAGCTATGAGCAATGTGATGATACAACGTCTCACCCACGCTGCCAAAACTGTCCTTTACCTTGCCGGGGTATAGAACTCCTCAACTAAGTATATCCACTAGTCTATGCTAAAAAGAAATAATGAATCATCTAAAAAGTATGACCCTTCCTACCCACGTTGGCTACATGGTTTATGGGGGTTATGAGTTGTTTGAACTCTCCCCCATATCGGTGCTTAATACTACTCCCAAAATATAACTTAGCTCATACGTTTTTAAAAAAATCATTTCCTCTTCCACAACTTTGAGATTATTGCTCAAAAAGTTTCTCTTAAAAGAGATAGTACTCATAACTCCTCATGAACTCTTTTAGAAATAGGTGTTTCCTCTTTTCTTAAATGTAAAAATATTTACTCTCGGGAATAATATAATTTAAAAAAAATGAACTCAACTCTACTCTTCCTCAACTCAAATGCTCAAGTCCTAAACCAAGTTTTAAAAAGGTTTGCAAAAATCTTCTCAAAAGATTTGAAAGAACTCTCAAGACTTGACGCTTAATTCTTTCCTTAAATTTGAATTATGAATTAAAGTTTATGATTCATGTTGTGAATGATTTCTCGATGTTTAGAAGTAGTTTAGAGTAGTTAGAATCAAAGAGGAGTAAAGGTACCCTTTGAAAAAACTTAGACGGGCTAAAAAACGGTGAACAGGTGGAGGCAGGTGACCCTGGCGCACTAAGTGGCGCAGGGTGCCAGCCCCTGGACTACAAAACATGTTTTCTGGTGCACTGGTGGGGCGGCGCGCCATCGATGCCCAGAAATCCCCGACAAATTACTTTATCGTTTTCTGATCCTAACTCACCTAGAATCAAATGGTTTCTTCCCCACTCACTTAGAGTCGAATACCCAACATAAGTACACAATAATCTACTCAAAACAACCCTCAAATCACTAAATTTTATCTCAAGAACTCATCAAAATCCCAACAATCAAGATTATGAATGGAATTTCAAGAAAACTCATCAAGAACTCAAATCCTTCAACTTTGAGAACAAAATTGCATTAAAATAGCATGATTGGAGTGTGGGTGAACAAACCCAACACTGTGAGAACTCACATACCTCTTAGGG
This sequence comes from Solanum piurae, assembly GCA_029582685.1. Lineage (NCBI taxonomy): Eukaryota > Viridiplantae > Streptophyta > Magnoliopsida > Solanales > Solanaceae > Solanum > Solanum piurae. Next base: position 8,327 of record JAJOOO010011369.1, read on the forward strand.
ATCAAACCCTTGGCGAAATAATCCTCGATTCGCAGGAAAACTTGTTGAAAGCCTTGAATCTTACCTCATTTCTCCTCTTTTCTCATCATGAACTCTTTTCTAAAACCCTAAGCGTAAATTAGGATTGTGAAAACTGAACCACATCAGTTAAAACCACTAAATATTACCATAATTCGTTTTAAGCTGATGGGGTAAGGAAAAGACCAAAATACCCCTTCTATTTTTGGGAACTTTCCTTAATTGGACAGCCTGACTTCAAATGGGGATATCTCCCTCATACGAGCTCACAAATTAGCAAACTAGGTGGCGTTGAAAAGAGGATTCCAAGACCTTTCATTTGATATCTTATGGGCCACCTAAATCATCCTATACTGAAAGTTATGGTCGTTTCAAGTTGATCCAAAATTCACAATTTAAGCATAACTTGTAAAATTTCAGATTTGGCTCTTTCCAAAATAGTTCTTTCTAAATTTAGCTCTTTCAAATACCGACTTGTTACCATATCTCCCACTTGGGAATATTCATCCTCAAATGAGATTACTCTAAGTAGACAAAGGGTGGTAACCTCTAACACCCAACTCAAACACTCAATATGCAAAGTAACATAACATTTCAACTAAAACAAATACCAAGAAAAGGATTAGTACATTGATATGGAATTTCTCCGGACTCAAGGAGATGTGGGTATCTCTACTTCATATCCTCCTCAGCCTCCCAAGTAGATTTTTCAACAAATTGATTTCTCCATAAGACCTTGACTGATGCTACCTCCTTGGTTCTCAACTTGCGAACTTGACAATCTAGAATCTGAATGGGAATCTCCTCGTAAGACAAGCTATCCTTAATAAAAATATTTTCAGCCAGTTTAATAAGTGAAGTATCGCCCATACACTTCTTCAATATAGAAATGTGAAACACCGGATGGACTGCTGCTAACTCTGACGGTAGCTCCAACTCGTAGGCTACATTGCCAATCATCATTGATATCTTGTAAGGACCAATATACTAGGGACTGAGTTTCCCCTTCTTGCCAAACCTCATAACACCCTTCATGGGTGAAACCTTCAAATAAACCCAATTATCCACCTCAAACTCTAAGTCTCTTCACCTAACATCTATAACATCCCAGACTCAGAAAGGATAAAATCCAGATTTTTCAAAAGTTGGATGTGCCACTAACGGGGGCACCTATGGACCGTAGGTGGGGTCCATGGTTGCCCACCTGCAACCCTCTTCCCAAAACCCCAGCAAGATCAAGCTAAGTCTAGACCCAAGTTGATTTCATGTATCAGGACACTTCTTCCAATACTAAGTGCCAATGATCGTTTGTCAGTAATATAACCCAGCTAAGTGAGTTGGGGTCGATCCCACAAGGAGTGGTACGTGCTTAAGATTCAAGAGCCAAGTACAAATATGTTCAAGTCAATCATAGGTAAAGACATTTATGAATAAAATCATACTTTAAATTCAGGGGTGACACAAGTGTCAAATATATGAGGGTTTTTATTGTAATTAACAGCTACAACAACAGAAAATAACACTAATTAACAAGTAAAGAGACGGGTTCTTGGGATGTGATTGGATTATAGGCTAAGGTAGACAAATGGGTAATTGCAACTGATAGTAAATAGTTGTAAATAAGTGAATAAGCTAGACTTTAGTGGGGATAAATGTTTTCCCGAACAATTTACCTCGAATCAAAGTGGTTTCTCTCAAACACCAATAAGAAGCAATTAAGAATAGCCTACACTATAGTCCATTCACTCTCTTGAGATGAACCCGTGACAACCCAATAACCACAGTCCATCAAATCAGTAACCTTGGTTTTAAAACCTCTCTCTCGAGCAAGCAAAAAATACAAAGGTAGAGTTGCATTTGCAACTACAACCCTTTAAATTAAACCACAATTACTGATTGAAATCACTTTTAAACAATATTTAAACTATCAATTAGCAATACCTAGCAGCTAAATCAACCCATAATCACATAATCACACCCCAAGAATTGGGGTTTTAGCTAGACATCATAAAAAGATAAAAATCGTTACCAAATTGTGTTTCCATCAACTGGGAAAGATTAATTTCATCTTTACAAAGGTCAAAGTTGAAGAATCTCAAAGACCCACTTCCAATTTCTCAAAAATGGAAAACTACAATTCTTCAAAACTAAGAAAAATATTGTCTCAATACTCTTTGTTCAAAACTCAAAATTACTCTAATGGATGTTCATAATAAAATTCGCATCCCAAACATAATGTTTGAAAATGTATTTATATTCACCAAAAATATATTGCGAAGGACCATTCGGTGCAGTAAGTCGGGATCGCCGAACCACTCGGCGATCTGCCCTTTGGTCAATTCCATCGCCTTTTTACTTTGACTTTCAATATCCTCAAGTTCTGCAACTTTGGGAGATCTTAGCAATGCATAGCGGAACCGTTCGGCGACACACCGACCGTTCCATTCTATCGCTGACTTTATTTTCTCCTTCAAGAACTTTAGGCGAGATCATAGTCATTCGGCGACTTGCCAAATGGGTTAGGCGATCACCAAGTCTTCTTTTCTTCATTCTTTCAGCTGCCTTATTTCTTTTTTCTCATTAGTGTCCATGCATTGTTCCTCAATCCAAATACTTGGAAATCAAGGATTTACATCAATTATTGGCACAAAATAAGTATTTGAGGACACTAAATCCGACCCAGAAAATGAATAGGTGAAACTAGAGCCTAATGAGTGTGTGTTTGAGTTGTTGTGTGGTTTCATGTGTTAGAATATCTTCCCGAGCTCAGGTTGAGGGGTTATGGGGTTAAATGTCAAGGTATTACTCCCCAAGGACCACCATAGGGGTCCTAGAGGAGGATCCTAAATCCTAACCCCCAAGACCCCAAAAAACCAAAAAGCTGCCAAGAAGAGGGTGATCTACGGATGGGACCTACGCCCCGTAGGTTGATCCATGCCCCGTGAATGGCCTCCGTGGGTCAAGGTCCAAAAATAGGAGTTGCAGCCAAGAACAACGACTCAACAATACGGTTCTTGATCCCACCCACGGTCCATGGGTGGGGGTTCGTAGGTCACCATCAGTTTTCTATCCAAGTCCGCCAAGTGAGGGGCTAGTTTGGTAAATTCTTTAATTAGTTAATTGAGTTAATGGGCGTTTATTATTGGTTTATTAAGATATTTTAAGGGTTTTGGAAGTATTAAACTCTAGTTTCAATTCATTATTTCAAAACCCAAATTAGAAACCTCCCCTCCCCTCCAAAAGTTCTCTCTATAGAAACCTCCATTGGAGGTGAATGATTCAAGCTCTTAAGTTCAAGGTTTCATCTTTTTCACGCAATTTCGTAGATTTATTACCTAAAAGGTATGGTAGTCTTCATCCTTGACTTAGTTTCTTTCAAGGAGCCAATTCCAAAGATGTTTCCAAGTATCCAATGTTTCCCCAAATCCCTAGTTTTCAATCTTAGCATGGGTTCGATTCCAAACATTTTTCAAAGACTTTATTTCATTGAATTATGAATGAATTGTATATTTAAAGATGAATTAAGATGATTTCTCCCTTGAACACATGTTTTTCCCCAAATTCTTAAGGTTCAGGAGTTAGGTTTGCTTGATATTCTCACCTTAAGAGGTATAGTGAGTTTGAGGAGTTTAGAACCGGTGTGGTAGACTCATACGAGACCTTGAGTAGTGTTGGAAAGGTTGTTGTGAGCAAGAGTTGCTTAATGAGGACCTTCCTAGTTTAAAAGCACCGGTATGTGATAGTTCCTTCTGGATTGTGAATGTTGTATTGAGGTTCCTATGTTATTTTCATGTTATCCATAGTTGGGTTTATTCCTAAGTGGGGGATAGTATGTTGAATAGTAAGGTTTTTGAGAGTTCTTTGTATCTTGTTTCACGTTTTGGAGTCATGTGTGATTATGTGTTTGCATGGTCTCCTTATCATATACATGTTCTTAATGAATTCAGGTTTAAATGAGAAAATGAGTTTTCATGATTTATGTTCCTCATGTTGAATTGCGTTTAGTATGAGTTACATATATGCTTCACGAGGTGAATTGTTGAACATGCCTAAATGTGCTTTTGAGAGAAATTGCTTAATGTGCCTAATGATGTTATGATGAGCATGATTTTAGTTGGAGAAGGAAATTCCTACAATGAAATGAGAAATGTTGAAGTTTTCATGCATAATGAGTTTGTAGAGGTAGTTCCTACTTTCTTGTGTTGCATTGAACTTGTTTGAGATGGAGTTGATATTTCCTCCATGTTTTGTGCATTGTTTATGATATTGCATGCATGAGGAGCTGCTAATCTTGAGTCGTTAACCCACTTAATGTGTTTGAAGTGTCATTCGAGGTTGAATGTTCCCAAGTGGGGGATAATGTGACGACCCGGAAAATGAATAGGTGAAACTAGAGCCTAACGAGTGTGTGTATGAGTTGTTGTGGGGTTTCATGTGTTAGAATATCTTCCCAAGCCTGGGTTCAGGGGTTTAGGGTTTAAACGTCAAGGTACGACTCCCCAAGGACCACCGTAGGGGTCCTTGAGGAGGACCCTAAAGCCTAACCCCTAAGACCCCAAGAAACAAAAAAGCTGCCAAGAAGAGGGTGACCTATGGATGGGACCTACTCCCCGTAAGTCCATCCACACCCTGTGGATGGCCTCCGTGGGTCAAGATCCAAAAATGGGAGTTGCATCCAAGAACCACGACTCAACAGTACGGTTTGTGATCCCACCCACGGTCCGTGGGTGGGGGTTTGTAGGTCTCCATCAATTTTTTATCCAAGTCGGCCAAGTGAGGGGTTAGTTTGGTATATTATTTTATTAGTTAATTGAGTTAATGGGTGTTTATTATTGGTTTATTAAGATATTTTAAGGGTTTTTAAAGTATTGAACTCTATTTTCAATTCATTATTTCAAAATCCAAATTAGAAACCTCCCCTCCCCTCCAAAAGTTCTCTCTCTAGAAACCTCCATTGGAGGTGAATGATTCAAGCTCTCAAGTTCAAGGTTTCATCTTTTTCACACAATTTTCATAGATTTATTACCTAAAAGGTATGGTAGTCTTCATCCTTGACTTAGTTTCTTTCAAGGAGCCAATTCCAAATATGTTTCCAAGTATCCAATGTTTCCCCAAATCCATAGTTTTGAATCTTAGCATGGGTTCAATTCCAAAAAAATTTCAAAGACTTTGTTGCATTGAATTATGAATGAATTGTATATTTAAAGATGAATTAAGATGATTTATCCCTTGAACGCATGTTTTTCCCCAAATTCTTAAGTTGTGAATTGTGATTGGGAATTGATTGATCATGAAAGTATGTTGAAGTGCTTATGTTTAGAGCTTTTGTATGGTCTTTTTTCCAAAGTTGTATTCAAAGTATTAGATGGCTTGAGTCATAGAATAGAAAGTCTTCCTCTTGTTTTTATGAAACATGATTTCGATTGTAAAGAAAAGTTTTAATTCCGCCTTATTTTCCTATGTTCTTATGTTCAAGAATGCTATGAGGTTTGTATGAGACCCTTTCGGGATCGAGTACGTCGTGTCGCATCTAGGGTCTAGCCTTGGGTCGTGACAAACATGGTATCAGAGCACAATATTTTGGAATGGTTTTAGGATTTCTCAACCTACATCAAGTAGAGTCTTGTTCATAGTGTGAAGCGCGCCACATTTATGAATAGAAGGCTATTGGGTGTTAGGAAAGTCTCACTTCTTCATTCTTCAAGTTGTGCCACATAGTTTAACTATATAATGTCTCTCTGTTATTCCTTATCTGATGGTCTATTGGGTATGAACACTTGAAAGATATATGCTAGAAAGAGTGAGGGAGGACGGTTGGTTGTTATGCCAACTATGGCTATGTGACTTGTTAGATTTGTGGTGATAGATTGTGATGTTGTCTTTAGTATGAATGGGTTACCTTATGGTTATACTTAAAATGATGGTAGAACACGGCTTAGTTATGATGAGTTTTGAGGTATATTGAAAGAGTTGATGAAATGTGGTGTTAGAAATGCCTAGGTGTGTGAATTGAATAGACCCATCTAAAAAGGGTAGAGGTGTAAGTCACCTTGGTTTAGAATCACCTTGGGTGATAAGTGTGAAAGTTTAGTGATGTTTTTCTCCGACCTTAGAATTGAAAGAAGTGAAGTTGTAAAGAGTTTGTATAGGCATACTCCTAAGAGGGAGATAATGTGCCTAGATAGAAAGGTCGTTGGTTGTTTTAAGGCTCATGAGTTAGGTTTGCTCGATCTTCTCACCTTAAAAAGTGTAGTGAATTTGAGGAGTTTAGACCCGGTGTGGTAGACTCATACGAGACCTTGAGTGGTGTTGGTAAGGTTGTTGTGAACAAGAGTTGCTTAATGAGGACCTTCCTAGTTTAAAAGCACCGGTATGTGATAGTTCCTTCTAGATTGTGAATGTTGTATTGAGGTTACTATGTTATTTTCATGTTAGCCATAGTTGGGTTTACTCCTAAGTAGGGGATAGTATGTTGAATAGTAATGTTTTTTAGAGTTCCTTGTATCTTGTTTCATGTTTTGGAGTCATGTGTGATTATGTGTTTCCATGGTCTCCTTATGATATGCATGTTCTTAATGAATTCAGGTTTAAATGAGGAAATGAGTTTTCATGATTTATGTTCCTCATGTTGAATTGCTTTTAGTATGAGCTTCATATATGCTTCATGAGGTGAATTTTTGAACATGCCTAAATGTGCTTTTGAGAGAAATTGCTTAATGTGCCTAATGATGTTATGATGAGAATGATTTGAGTTGGAGAAGGAAATTCCTACAAAGAAATGAGAAATGTTGCAGTTTTCATGCATAATGAGTTTGTAGAAGTAATTCCTACTTTCTTGTGTTGTATTGAACTTGTTTGAGATGGAGTTGATATTTCCTCCAAGTTTTGTGCATTGTTTATGATATTTCATGCATGATGGGCTGCTAATCTTGAGTCATTAACCCACTTAATGTGTTTGAAGTGTCATTCGAGGTTGAATGTTCCCAAATGGGGGATAATGTGACGACCAGAAAAATGAATAGGTGAAACTAGAGCCTAACGAGTGTGTGTTTGATTTGTTGTGGGGTTTCATGTGTTAGAATATCTTCCCAAGCCTAGGTTGAGGGATTTAGGGTTTAAACGTCAAGGTACCACTCCCCAAGGACCGCCCTAGGGGTCCTTGAGGAAGACCCTAAAGCCTAAACCGTAAGACTTCAATCAACAAAAAAGCTGCCAAAAAGAGGGTGACTTACGGATGGGACCTACGCCCCGTAAGTCCATCCACTCCCTTTGGATGGCCTCCGTGGGTCAAGATCTAAAAATGAGAGTTGCAGCCAAGAACCACGACTCAACAATACGGTTCGTGATCCCACCCACGGTCCGTGGGTGGGGGTTCGTAGGTCACCATCAGTTTTCTATCCAAGTCGGCCAAGTGAGGGGTTAGTTTGGTAAATTCTTTAATTAGTTAATTGAGTTAATGGGCATTTATTATTGGTTTATTAAGATATTTTAAGGGTTTTTAAAGTATTAAACTCTATTTTCAATTCATTATTTCAAAACCCAAATTAGAAACCTCCCATGTCCTCCAAAAGTTCTCTCTCTAGAAACCTCCATTGGAGGTGAATGATTCAAGCTCTCAAGTTCAAGGTTTCATCTTTTTTCACACAATTTTCATAGATTTATTACCTAAAAGGTATGGTAGTCTTCATCCTTCACTTAGTTTCTTTCAAGGTGCCAATTCCAAAGATGTTTCCAAGTATCCAATGTTTCCTTAAATCCCTAGTTTTCAATCTTAGCATGGGTTCGATTCCAAACATTTTTCAAAGACTTTATTGCATTGAATTTTGAATGAATTGTAGATTTAAAGATGAATTAGGATGATTTTTCCCTTGAACGCATGTTTTTCCCCAAATTCTAAATTGTAAATTGTGATTGGAAATTGATTGATCATTAAACTATATTGAAGTGCTTATGTTTAGAGCTTTTGTATGGTCTTTGCTCCAAAGTTGTATTCAAAGTATTAGATGGTTTGAGACATAGTATAGAAAGTCTTCCGCTTGTTTTTATGAAACATGGTTTCGATTGTAAAGAAAAGTTTTAATTCCGCCTTATTTTCCTATGTTCTTATGTTCAAGAATGCTATGAGGTTTGTATGAGACCCCTTCGGGGTCGAGTACGTCGTGTCGCATCTAGGATCTAGCCTTGGGTCGTGACAAACATGGTATACGAGCACAATATTTTGGAATGGTTTTAGGATTTCTCAACCTACATCTAGTAGAGTCTTGTTCATAGTGTGAAGCGCGCCACATTTATGAATAGAAGGCTATTGAGTGTTAGGAAAGTCTCACTTCTTCATTCTTCAAGTGTGCCACATAGTTTAACTGTATAATGTCTCTCTCTTATTCCTTATCTGATAGTCTATTGGGTATGACCACTTGAAATATTTATGCTAGAAAGAGTGAGGGAGGACGGTTGGTTCATATGGTAACTATGGCTTCGTGACTTGTTAGAGTTGTGGTGATAGATTGTGATGTTGTCTTTAGTATGAATGGGTTGCCTTATGGTTATACTTAAGATGATGGTAGAACACGACTTATTTATGATGAGTTTTGAGGTATGTTGAAAGAGTTAATGAAATGTGGTGTTAGAAATGCCTAGGTGTGTGAATTGAGTAGAGCCCTCTAAAAAGGGTATAGGTGTAAGTCACCTTGGTTTAGAATCACCTTGGGTGATAAGTGTGAAAGTTTAGTGATGTTTTTCTCCGACCTTAGAATTGAAAGAAGTGAAGTTGTAAAGAGTTTGTATAGGCTTACTCCTAAGAGGGAGATAATGTGCCTAGATAGTAAGATCGTTGGGTCTTTTAAGGTTCATGAGTTAGGTTTGCTTGATATTCTCACCTTAAGAGGTGTAGTGAGTTGGAGGAGTTTAGACCCAGTGTGGTAGACTCATACGAGACCTTGAGTGGTGTTGGTAAAGTTGTTGGGAGCAAGAGTTGCTTAATGAGGACCTTTTTAGTTTAAAAGCACCGGTATGTGATAGTTCCTTCTAGATTGTGAATGTTGTATTGAGGTTCCTATGTTATTTTCATGTTAGCCATAGTTGGGTTTACTCCTAAGTGGGGGATAGTATGTTGAATAGTAAGGTTTTTGAGATTTCCTTGTATCTTGTTTCATGTTTTGGAGTCATGTGTGATTATGTGTTTCTATGGTCTCCTTATGATATGCATGTTCTTAATGAATTCAGGTTTAAATGAGGAAATGAATTTTCATGATTTATGTTCCTCATGTTGAATTGCTTTTAGTATGAGTTACATATATGTTTCATTAGGTGAATTGTTGAACATGCCTAAATGTGCTTTTGAGAAAAAAAATTTAATGTGCCGAATGATGTTATGATGAGTATGATTTGAGTTGGAGAAGGAAATTACTACAATGAAATGAGAAATGTTGAAGTTTTCATGCATAATGAGTTTGTAGAGGTAGTTCCTACTTTCTTGTGTTGCATTGAACTTGTTTGAGATGGAGTTGATATTTCCCCCAAGTTTTGTGCATTGTTTCTGATATTGCATGAATGATGGGCTTCTAATCTTGAGTCGTTAACACCCTATGGATGACCTCCGTGGGTCAAGATCCAAAAATGGGAGTTGCAGCCAAGAACCACGACTCAACAATAGGGTTCGTGATCCCACCCACGGTCCGTGGGTGGTGGTTCGTAGGTCACCATCAATTTTCTATCCAAGTCGGCCAAGTAAGGGGTTGGTTTGGTGAATTCTTTAATTAGTTAATTGAGTTAATGGGGGTTTATTTTTGGTTTATTAAGATATTTTAAGGGTTTTTAAAGTATTAAACTCTATTTTCAATTCATTATTTCAAAACCCAAATTAGAAACCTCCCCTCCCCTCCAAAAGTTCTCTCTCTAGAAACCTCCATTGGAGGTGAATGATTCAAGCTCTCAAGTTCAAGGTTTCATCGCTTTCACGCAATTTTCGTAGATTTATTACCTAAAAGGTATGGTAGTCTTCATCCTTCACTTAGTTTCTTTCAAGGAGCCAATTCCAAAGATGTTTCCAAGTATCCAATATTTCCTTAAATCGCTAGTTTTGAATCTTAGCATGGGTTCGATTCCAAACATTTTTCAAAGACTTTATTGCATTGAATTTTGAATGAATTGTAGATTTAAAGATGAATTAAGATGATTTTTCCCTTGAACGCATGTTTTTCCCCAAATTCTTAAGTTGTGAATTGTGATTGGGAATTGATTGATCATGAAAGTATATTGAAGTGATTATGTTTAGAGCTTTTGTATGGTCTTTGTTCCAAAGTTGTATTCAAAGTATTAGATGGTTTGAGACATAGTATAGAAAGTCTTCCACTTGTTTTTATGAAACATGGTTTCGATTGTAAAGAAAAGTTTTAATTCCGCCTTATTTTCCTGTGTTCTAATGTTCAAGAATGCTATGAGGTTTGTATGAGACCCCTTCGGGGTCGAGTACGTCGTGTCGCATCTAGGGGATAGCCTTGGGTCGTGAAAAACATGGTATAAGAGAACAATATTTTGGAATGGTTTTAGGATTTCTCAACCTATATCTAGTAGAGTCTTGTTCATAGTGTGAAGCGTGCCATATTTATGAATAGAAGGCTATTGGGTGTTAGGAAAGTCTCACTTCTTCATTCTTCAAGTTGTGCCACATAGTTTAACTGTATAATGTCTCTCTCTTATTCCTTATCTGATGGTCTATTGGGTATGACCACTTGAAAGATTTATGCTAGAATGAGTGGGGGAGGACGGTTGGTTGTTATGCCAACTATGGCTATGTGACTTGTTAGATTTGTGGTGATAGATTGTGATGTTGTCTTTAGTATGAATGGGTTGCCTTATGGTTATACTTAAGATGATGGTAGAACACGACTTATTTATGATGAGTTTTGAGGTATGTTGAAAGAGTTGATGAAATGTGGTGTTAGAGATGCCTAGGTGTGTGAATTGAGTAGAGCCCTCTAAAAAGGGTATAGGTGTAAGTCACCTTGGTTTAGAATCACCTTGGGTGATAAGTGTGAAAGTTTAGTGATGTTTTTCTCCGACCTTAGAATTGAAAGAAGTGAAGTTGTAAAGAGTTTGTATAGGCTTACTCCTAAGAGGGAGATAATGTGCCTAGATAGTAAGATCGTTGGGTCTTTTAAGGTTCATGAGTTAGGTTTGCTTGATATTCTCACCTTAAGAGGTGTAGTGAGTTGGAGGAGTTTAGACCCAGTGTGGTAGACTCATACGAGACCTTGAGTGGTGTTGGTAAAGTTGTTGGGAGCAAGAGTTGCTTAATGAGGACCTTTTTAGTTTAAAAGCACCGGTATGTGATAGTTCCTTCTAGATTGTGAATGTTGTATTGAGGTTCCTATGTTATTTTCATGTTAGCCATAGTTGGGTTTACTCCTAAGTGGGGGATAGTATGTTGAATAGTAAGGTTTTTGAGATTTCCTTGTATCTTGTTTCATGTTTTGGAGTCATGTGTGATTATGTGTTTCTATGGTCTCCTTATGATATGCATGTTCTTAATGAATTCAGGTTTAAATGAGGAAATGAATTTTCATGATTTATGTTCCTCATGTTGAATTGCTTTTAGTATGAGTTACATATATGTTTCATGAGGTGAATTGTTGAACATGCCTAAATGTGCTTTTGAGAAAAATAATTTAATGTGCCGAATGATGTTATGATGAGTATGATTTGAGTTGGAGAAGGAAATTACTACAATGAAATGAGAAATGTTGAAGTTTTCATGCATAATGAGTTTGTAGAGGTAGTTCCTACTTTCTTGTGTTGCATTGAATTTGTTTGAGATGGAGTTGATATTTCCTCCAAGTTTTGTGCATTGTTTATGATATTCCATGAATGATGGGCTTCGAATCTTGAGTCGTTAACCCACTTAATGTGTTTGAAGTGTCATCCGAGGTTGAATGTTCCCAAATGGGGGATAATGTGACGACTCTAAAAATGAATAGGTGAAACTAGAACCTAACGAGTGTGTTTGAGTTGTTGTGGGGTTTAATGTTTTCGAATATCTTCCCAAGCCTAGGTTGAGGGGTTTAGGGTTTAAACATCAAGGTACGACACCCCAAGGACCACCCTAGGGGTCCTTGATGAGGACCCTAAAGCCTAACCCCTAAGACCCCAAGAAACAAAAAAGTTGCCAAGAAGAGGGTGACCTACGGATGGGACCTACGCCCCGTTAGTCCATCCACACCCTGTGGATGGCCTCCGTGGGTCAAGATCCAAAAATGGGAGTTTCAGCCAAGAAACACGACTCAACAATACGGTTCGTGATCCCACCCACGGTCTGTGGGTGGTGGTTCGTAGGTCACCATCATTTTTCTATCCAAGTCGGCCAAGTGAAGGGTTAGTTTGGTAAATTCTTTAATTAGTTAATTGAGTTAATGGGCGTTTATTATTGGTTTATTAAAATATTTTAAGGGTTTTTAAAGTATTAAACGCTATTTTCAATTCATTATTTCAAAACCCAAATTAGAAACCTCCCCTCCCCTCCAAAAGTTCTCTCTCTAGAAACCTCCATTGGAGGTGAATGATTCAAGCTCTCCAGTTCAAGGTTTCATATTTTTCACGCAATTTTCACAGATTTATTACCTAAAAGGTATGGTAGTCTTCATCCTTCACTTAGTTTCTTTCAAGGAGCCAATTCCAAAGATGTTTCCAAGTATCCAATATTTTCTTAAATCCCTAGTTTTCAATCTTAGCATGGGTTCGATTCCAAACGTTTTTCAAAGACTTTATTGCATTGAATTTTGAATGAATTGTATATTTAAAGATGAATTAAGATGATTTTTCCCTTGAACGCATGTTTTTCCCCAAATTCTTAAGTTGTGAATTGTGATTGGGAATTGATTGATCATGAAAGTATATTCAAGTGCTTATGTTTAGAGCTTTTGTATGGTCTTTGTTCCAAAGTTGTATTCAAAGTATTAGATGGTTTGAGACATAGTATAGAAAGTCTTCCACTTGTTTTTAT
>JAJOOO010011370.1:0-59362 GCA_029582685.1 Solanum piurae
TCTGGATTAATCGAATTCCATATAAATATCGAATGGCGGATAAAAATAAATTTAAATGTTAATTTGCATTTTTTTTGGTTTCATGATAATGAGAAATCTAAATTTTGTCTATAATTTCAGAGAATTGAGCATGTCCTCAAGAGATTTGGAAGCAACATGATATTCTCTAATGGAATGCAAGATCCATGGAGCAGAGGAGGGTAAGTTAATGATTATTATAACTTTTTATACTGACAATATAAATAATTTTTATATTATCAATTAATTTAAAGATAATTACTGATTATCATCTATCAAAAATAGAATTAGTAATACGAAAAAATAAGACAAGTTATCTACTATAATTGATAACTAGCTTTTAATTTGAAACATATACATATGAGAGTTTCTTTAAAAAAATATACTAATAGAATAAGAACACATTTCATTATGATTCTGCGAACATTAAATTTTGAATTCGCCTATATTCAGCAATACTCGAATTGATTTTTTTTTGTTTCCATTCTTCTTTTTATGACAGTGTATTGAAAAATATATCATCTAGCATTGTGGCTTTGGTAACTCAGAAAGGTATGGTATGCTTCTGTATATCATCATTTTAATTGAATTAAACTTAGAGATATTGATTTATTTTATTAGTACTGATTTCATATTTTATTTTTTGTAATTAATTAGGTGCACACCATGTTGACTTTAGATCTGAGACAAAGAATGACCCAGACTGGTTAATCATGCAAAGGAAGCAAGAAGTGGCTATTATTGAAAAGTGGCTAGAAGAGTACTACAAAGATCTCAAACAAAATTAGATATAATATGAATATGTAGTGTCACTTTAGACACATCATGTAACTTTGGACATTATTGTGGAGGAAAATAAAAAAGTGTCATAAAAAAAATTATATTAATTTGGGTTTGATTTCTATAAATTAATCTTTTGAAAAAGGATATTTACGAAATATATATATTAAAAATTATTTTTCAATAATAGGTATATATTTTGAATACACTTATCTAAATTTTCGCTACACTATTGATTGTGATGGGATTAGGATTGAGATTTCTCTATTTTTAATATGAGGTTTGTGAAAAGAAAATATCACGTTGAAAATGCTATTATAAAAATGGATTATGTATGTGTATTTTAAATTTAGTCCGATTTACATACAAATATCGAATATAAAGAGAAAAAAGAAAAGAAACTACGAGTATGTCAGAATTGTTGAAATACCTTCATTTTTAATATGAAATTTCGAGTTTGAGTCTTAAAAATACAAAAAAGATCTTGTCGGAAGTATCATCCCCTAAAATGGAACATGCAATGCGTGAATCCAAATCTAATCAAATTCAAATATTGGAAATAAAGTAAATAAACTACTCAAAATGGTTGAGATGACTCCATTCTTAATATACAATTTAGGTTCGAACCTTAAAAATAAAAAAAAAAACTTATTAAAAACACGTCTCCAAAAAATCGATTAGTATTCAAATTTAATCAAATTCAAACACAATATCAAATATGGGGAACTTGACGGTGGACTTTCAACAATCTTGTTAATCCAAGTGTCCACTTGAATAACAACCGACAAACAAAAAAAAAAAAACAGTGAGAATTTTACTGTAAGACCTTCAAGAAAGTAGATGGAAAGTAGCAGTACTAGTTAATTAATCAGCACTTATTTTCAGCTGAACATCTTTATCAATATGAAAAAACCCAATTAACCCCATTATAGTAGATCCTTTTTGCCTTGTAGATCTCATTCCCAATTTGCTCTCAAAGCTAAAGAAAGATGGCAAGGCAATCTGGGAATTGCTTAAGATGTTGTTTAGTAATTTTTGCTGTAGTTTCTGCTCTTTGTGTATCTGGTCCTGCTATTTATTGGAAGTTCAAGAAACTTAAAGTAAAAGCTACTCAATCTTGTATGCCTTGTAAATGTGATTGTTCTCCTCCTCTTTCCTTGCTTGAAGTTGCTCCTGGTATGTCATTTTTAGATCCAAGATCCTATTTTTATGCTTTATATTTAATAAAGATCATGTTTTTATTGTTTGTTTTCTTGGTTTTTGGTTTTGGGGTTTCTTTATTTGATTAATTCCTTTGAATGGTGTTGGTTTCATGCTCTTCTTGTCAAAAAGATCATGTTTTTAAGGTTTGTTGTTTGATTTCCTTTTATGGGGTTCCTTTATTTGATTCATTCTTTTGAATGGTGTTAGCTTTATTGTAAGTTTTGAGGTTCAAGTTTGGGGATCTTCTTGTCTTTGGTGAATTGGGTTTTTGAGCTGCTAAGACGGAATTATAATTTCGAGTTTATGAGTTTTAGATTCTATATGAGGTATCGTGTAATCCCACAAGTGGGGCTGGGGAGATTTTGAGTGTATGCAGACCTTATCTGTACCGGAGGACGGAGGTAGAGAGACTGTTTTCGATAGACCTTACGCTCAAGAAAAAAGAATTAACAGGAGTAAAGAAGTCATGTCAAAATACTATAAGAGATTCTAGAAATATAGTGGATCCAGATAAATTACTTGTACATATTTAGTGGATTTTTAAGCATAAAATATTGGATTTGAGCCAAAACTATCAGGAAACTTCACGGCAGCGCCGGCCTGCTGAGCTGTCGTATAGACATCAATACTTGTCTTATTTGGTTTTTTCTCATGTTGACCTTTGGATTGTGTGTGTATAATGTTAGATTGGCTGTAGATTTTCTGTTATATGTGAAGAGTTTATTAAGTAACCTCTTAATTATCATGTTGACTGTTATCTTTTGCTTCTAACAAACTGCTCTAGTGCTCTTTGATTGCCAAGTTTCGACCTATTTTTATGATTTACTTATCAATAGATCCTATTTTTATAGGTTAGTTACTTGGTTTTCATTTTGGTTTTCTTTATTTGATTCATTCTTTTGGGTGGTGTTAGTTTTATTGCAAGTTTTGAGGGTTAAGTTGAGTATCTTGTCTTTTGTGATTTGGGTTCCGGAGTTGTCATATGGACATCAGTACTTGTTTTTCGGTTTTTTCTCGGGTTGAGGTTGGATTGTGGGTTATAGAGTTTAGATTGACTGTAGATTTTCAATTACACGTGAAAAGTTTATTAAGTAACCTCTTAATTATCTTGTTCACTGTTATCTTCTGCTGCAAAAAAAAGAAGAGAAGAAAAAGCTTCTCTTTGATTGCCAATTTTCAACCCATTGGTTCTTGCAAAGATAAAATGTCGGTGAAAAGCTGATTGTAGCAATGTCATTGGATTTGATTTTCCTAAAGACACTTCTGGTCCATCTATTTTGCAGTACTGACTGTATTCGAGGACGTGACTTTTGCTTATGTGGAAGCAAGTAAATAAAAAAGATAAGGAAATGAATGAATCTTTGATCCTGTCTGCAATTTGGGATTTAGTCAATCTAATGATCTAATCCTTTAAGCTAGACTTGGAGGCTGATCAAAGTTGAAGGTGCATTAATGATTACCTATCATTAAAGAACTTGATCCCCTTGTACCTTATCAAAACCTTGTTCCCCTCGCTTAAAGCGGGGATGAAGGTCTTGCTTCATAAAAAAAATCAGACATTATTTAAATAAAATAGATTGTTAATCTTATGATTATTGCTTGAGCTTAGTAAAGATTGAGGTCGGATAGGATTTAGTAGAAGCTTAAGAGAAACTTTGATTGACACACTCTGATAACATGAAGGAAAATAGGAGAGTGTGGCTACGTACTTTTGCACAAAGCTCTCTGCTACAATTTTTCCTTCCTGGTTTTGAAGCATGTTGATCAAGTCTCACCTTAAGTTTCTACCTTTTTGTCCCCATAATTAAGCAAACAATGAAAGATGAGCTTAGTAAATATGTGATTTTTTGCTTATGTGGTAACAACATACTAAAGTCTAAGGAAGTAATGTTTCTTTAATCCTGCCTACAGTGTATTTAGTCAATGCAATCCTTAAGCTAATCTTGGAGGCTGGTTTCATAAAAAAGGAGGTTAGTCCTGGAGGCTGATAAAAAATTGAAGGTGCGTGATCGGATGTATTCTGCTTTTGTGTTTAGGTTAAACCCACCGGAGCAAAACAGATGAACAAATGCTCTCATTAAGTATCTTGTTCTTTATCCTCAAAAAAATTAACAATCTTGTTCCTCATGTACCTTTTCAAAAACTTGTTGCCTAGCAAAAAGTGGGGATGAAGGTCTTGCTTCTAAAAAAAATAGAGACATTATTTAGGAAGAATAAATGGCTAATCTTTGAATATTGCTTGATCTTAGTAAAGATTGAGGTTTAGTAGAAGCTTAATAGAAGCTTTGATTGATAGGCTCTGATACCATGTAGGAAAATAAGTGAGCTCTGCTAGATACTGTCACAAAGCTCCATGGTACACATTTTTCTTTCATGGTTTTGGAGTTTATTGATCAAGCCTCACATCAAGTTTCTACTTTCCTAGCCCTATAATTAAGCTAACTATGAAGAAAGTGAGAGAAATCCTTCTGTCCCGTTGAACTAAAATTTTAGTGAAAAAGGATCTGTGTAGACGATACCTACTACTAGTTTTGGGTTGACGCATAGTTATTGCTATTATAGTGTTTCAAGAATCCGTCCTTGCTGAAAACTAAGGGCTGAAGGATGTAGAACTTTAATTACATGCAATATTTATTGTTGCATATGTTCTTTTCCGATACCTCTAAAAGCATGACGTGAAGTTTCCATCCTACATTGTACTTTTTAAAAAGTACCATGCAGAGTCTCCGTGCTGGATCAACTTTTCGATTCTTCTTGAGAAGCAGAGGTAATTCTGAAGAAGTACCAAGCACTGAATCTCCTCATTTGTTCTTTTTTACTAATAAATGATACTAACAAACTTTACATAAAACATGTAATGAGGACATAATGATTTGTTAGTAAACTGACATTAGGAATGGAATCCTTTCCTTTTCGCAAGGGATTCTTGCATACCCGCTGATCTGTTTGGTGTTGCAATGTTCTTTTATTCCCTATGTGAGTCTGGAGATCCTAAAATGACATTTACGTAGAGAACACATTATATGGCTGTTGGAGACTTCTTCATTGTGTTTGTCCTTTCGTATTCTTGTATAGTGCAAGTGCCGTCTTTTATGCTTTTTAGACTTGGGCATATATCACGCTCCGAAGCTTATGATCGTAATGACCATTAGCTGCTTATACTTTGTTGAAAAGGTTATTGTTTCTAGAGTTTAAGTAATATGCACCGTCTATGTAAATAATTTTTACACTATCAGGTCATCATTACCCGTTGTAGAAGGTAAGGTACCTTATTTTCAAGATTTCAAATCTCACATTTTAAGGAGGCTTACGTGTAGATAACCTTTGAAAGACCTGATGGTGTAAAGAATTATTTATATTGACGGTGTATAAAACTTGAACTCATGTTTCTATAGCTGGTCGAACTGTTGAACTGAACTCTGTGACATAGCTGCTTGATTGCTGGTTTTGGATGTCTTCGTTTTTTTTTATATTTCAACTCTTTGTGATTGTTTCTATAGATAATCATGTATAAGGTGCAGTTGATGGAATTTCAATGCCAATTAAGCTAACATTGTCCTATTTTTGGTTTCCGCTTGTGCAGGCTTGGTGAATCTTACAATTACTGGTGAGCTTTCTATTCGAACCCCTCTTCACTATTTACCCTTTCTTATTCTCTTCAAGAAAGAATGTTGTGTCACGTTTTCGTGAGTGAACTTGGAAGTTTTTCTTCCCTTAATACAATTATTTCTAAGATTATGCATACTGATGAATACAAAAAAATATAGTCCTTAAGAATAAGGCTAATTAGATGATAGTGATAAACTTCCCTAAATTGAATTTCACCTTGACTATGGATACTTAAACCTCCTGAATGATCGAATCAAATCGAATCGAATTTAAGTTTTTCTTAAGTTCTGACTTGGAGATTCGATTCGTTAGATCTTAAACGAAGCTACTTCATTAAATAAGCACTGCCTGACTATTAGCCTAATATAGATGTGTCGCCTTAATACACTTTTAGGCAACTTGTCGTCCTATAGCATATTTTGGACCCCTCAGATGCGGTTATGAACAAGTATAGAGTGTATAGTGCTAAAACCAGAAAGTCTCAGGAGTGGAAAAGACTAGGGAAACAAAACGAAAAAAGGCTGCATTGGTTTAAGTAACGTGCTCACAGATACTATATGTAATTTACAATGAAAGAAGTATGTTCCGCACCACAAAAACAGTTTAGAGATATTCTTGTGATTTCCTCTTACCGCGTCTTCCACTTCTCCATATTACAAACTCAAAAATGTATTCATACTGCTCTTGCATGTATTACTTCTAGGAGTTTGGTTATCTAGAACCTATGTTGCTCGGACTCTCCAAAAATGTTGCTGCCCCGTGTCGGATCCTCGAAAAAGTACTACTTTTGGAGGATCCAACACACACCCGGCGGCATATTTGAATAGTTCGAGTAACAGTCTAGAACATCTGCAAAAGATTGTTGAAATCATGACATGCTACATCGTATAATGTTTCCTATTGGCAACAGACTGTGGAAAAGATGATCCGGATCTTAAGGAGGAGATGGAGAAACAGTTTGTGGATTTATTATCGGAAGAGCTGAAACTGCAGGAGGCTGTTGACAAGGAGCACGTCCATCATATGAACATCACCTTTGTGGAGGCGAGGAGGTTAGCTACCGAGTACCAAAAGGAGGCTGAGAAATGCATTGCTACAACGGAAACTTGTGAAGTCGGGAGAGAAAGAGCTGTCGTGTTGTATGCCAAGGAAATGAAGTTGACTAACCTTTGGGAACGCAGAGCGCGCCAAGCTGGTTGGAAAGACTGAATACAAAAATGAAGTTTTCATCACACTAGCTCAAATTTTGTTGTCCACTCTGTAGCTTTATGCTAGTTGTATTCTCTCTATGAGCACAAAATTGCTCATATTTCTTCATCTAATATATGTATTTTACTTGCTCTCCTGTGTACGTTGTCATGATCATATGAAATATAAACTTTCCCACTATAGTTTCTATGATGTTCACTCTGTCGTTGATGTCGTTATACACCTTTTTAGTGCCTGTTCTCGAGTTTGAGTTATGAGAATAGAGAATCATTCTATAAGGGGAAATGTCCCCACCTTAGTAGGCCTCCTAGGCGTGAATCTGGATTAGTGTGTCTTGATCACTGCATTCGATTAAATTAGTGTGTCTTGAACACTGCATTCGATTTTCAAAGCATTTCGCATTCAGGGTGTGGGAGAGTATTAGTGGTTGCGCTAAGGATCTCCTTTATTAATAGTATGAAAGTTAGCACTAAACAGACTAGTTAAGTCATTTAATAATGGTATTTTGTGGAAGACTCTTGATTTAACGTTAGGATAAACCATCTACATAATTAATATGTGATTAACCATATTCATTAGTTAATCCCACACCGGCCAATATGAACAGTGAATGAGCAAATGTTAGTGGTCGAGCCTATGTCATAATTTGTGGAAGTGGGGGCCTGCGTCTGCGCGGCCCCTTCTAATTTTAAGTCCAAATTTTGGGTCTTTAGCCCTATTTCAATTTATATTGAGTAAAAGATAAATAACTAAATCATATCTAACTTATTTTTACATAATTAATATTAATTCTAATGAATAATCAAACAATTCCTTGCTCCACAACTTATTACATTACTATAAAGATATTTTGGTATACAAAACATCATTTTGGTGCACAGAATATGGCTAGTTTGGTGCACAAAATATTCATATTTATATAGGGTTCTAGAAAGGGATAGTATGATGCACAAAACATTCACATTAATGTAGAGGGTTCGAGAAAGGGTTGCATTCCAAATAGTGTGATATAGTCAACCTATCATAATGCAATAATGCACAAAATATTTATATTCAGGCAAAGTTCGAGAAGTGCGACATTTCAAAAAGTGTGATATAACAACCTATTATAAAGCAATCTTTAGTGACTGCTTCCACAACTCGATCCCGTCAACTTGGTGACTACTTTCCCAACTCCGCCCAACTTATACATAACTATCCTCTGTTATTCTGAGATGTCTGTTTTTTTCAAATTTCCCTCTCAGTTTTCTTACCAAGAAAATGAACCTCTAAATTTCTGCTCCAATCTCTAAATCTGTGCATCTACTACTACAATTTTCATACAAAAAATAGCTTAATTCCTCTTTCTGCTTGAAACTATTATCAAAAAATCATGTATAAACCCAGAAATTTGATTAAAATAAGCTACTCTTTTACATTTTGGGGTTCAAATTATTTGCTAAGTAATGATCATGGCCGCCTTCTGAACCGTTCATTCCTTTCAAGAACATATTTAAAACCCAAGAAACAGATTCCCTTGCAAGTGAAATCAGAATCCCACTTGGAAAAACAGTCCATTTTCAGCTGCAATAAAATGATTATGAATTTAGGCCGTCAAGGCAAAGTTAAAGAAGCACGGCAACTGTTCGACGAAATGCCTCAAAGGGATGTTGTTTCTCATGCTTCGATGATTACTGTTTATCTTATACATGAGGATCTTCCTAAAGCAGAGAGGTTGTTTTATTCCATGCCTGAGAGGAATGTAGTTTCTGATTCTGCTATGGTTCATGCTTACGCGAAAGCTGGGAGGATCGATGAGGGTCGGAGAATCTTTGATTTGATGCCAGATAGAAATGTTTATGCGTGGACCAGTTTGATTTCTGGGTATTTTCAGAACCGCAGAGTGGACGAGGCTCGAAAGTTGCTTCAACAAATGCCTGAGAAAAATGTGGTTACGTGGACTACAGCGATGGTGGGGTATGCTCAAAATGGTTTGATTACTGAGGCACGATGTATTTTCGATCAGGTTCCTGAGAAAAATGTCATTGTTTGGACGGCTATGATCAGGGCTTATGTTGAAAATAATCAAGTCGATCAAGCTCTTGAGCTATTTGATAAGATGCCAGAACGTAATTTGTATTCTTGGAATGTTATGATTCAAGGCTGTTTAAATGATAACAGGGTGGAGAAAGCTTTGGAACTGTTTAATGCAATGCCATGGAGAAATATGGTTTCTTGGACAACTGTCGTTACTGGTCTTGCACGAAATGAGATGATAGAAATGGCAAGAGAGTACTTTGATCAAATGCCAAACAGGGATCCTGCTGCATGGAATGCCATGATAACAGCTTATGTTGACGAAGGCCTAGTGGCTAAGGCCAACGAACTTTTTGATTCGATGTCTAATAAAGATCTTGTAACTTGGAATGTAATGATTGATGGGTATGCTAAAAGTGGCCTCGACGGTGAAGCCTTAAAGCGTTTCATTCTCATGCTTCGGTCGGGCTTAAGGCCGAATCCTACTACTCTTACCAGCGTAGTGACCTCATGTGGGGGCATCCTGGAATTAATGCAAGCTCATGTTCTTGTTTTACTTCTAGGATTTGACCAAAACACTTCACTTAATAACGCTCTTGTCACGATGTACTCCAGATGTGGAGATATAAACTCATCATTGATCACTTTTGAGAATCTAAAAGTAAAGGATGTTATTTCATGGACAGCAATAATACTGGCATATGCTAATCATGGTCTTGGCAAACAAGCATTGCAAGCCTTCGCGCAGATGTTAAGGTCCGGTAACAAGCCAGATGAAATAACTTTTGTGGGACTCTTGTCAGCTTGTAGTCATGCTGGTCTTGTTAAGAAAGGTCAAAAGTTCTTCGAGTCAATGAGGCATGCCTATGGTTTAGAACCAAGGGCAGAACATTATTGTTGCCTTGTTGACATTTTAGGTCGTGGTAAGTTAGTTGATGAAGCTATAAGGTTGGTGCACCAGATGCCTCCTGAGGAACGTGATGGTGCTGTTCTAGGGGCTTTACTTGGTGCTTGTAAGTTGTATGGAGATGTTGGAGTAGCTAATCAGATCTGCAATGAAATAGTAGAGCTTGAACCGGGTAACTCAGGGGCCTATGTACTAATGGCAAACGCTTATGCGGCTTCTGGGAGATGGGGTGATTTTGCGCAAGTAAGAAAGAAAATGAAGGAGAGGAAAGTGAAAAAGGTACCCGGTTTTAGTGAAATAGAAGTCAATGGGAAAAATCACATATTTTTTGTGGGAGACAAGTCTCACCCTGAGAAAGAGGAGATTTACACACTTATTAAAGAAAATTTATTGCCTCTAATGCAAGAGAAGATGATTTAGATGAATCAAAGAGATGCATCGAAAACCAGGGATTGAAGAATTTAATTTGAACCATTCGCTAATGTAAGTTCTAAAGCTCAATGCAGAAAGGTGACCAGGTCAGGCAACTAGATTACACTCCTATTCAAATGTTAGTTCACTCTGACCACCTTCTAGCCCCTTCCATTGCTCATCTGTGAACGGAGCTAGAAGCCCCTATACAGGTTCGGCACCAGCTGAGGGTAAACTTTGGGACTCATTATCCATTGAGTTTCGAACCGTGCACCAACTGACTCTCTCGAGAAAGAGATTTTTTTTTGGTTATACTAACAAAATGCACATGTAAACATTTCTTTGTTGATGCAAAAGAAAATCACATATGTACATTTCTCTATCATAAATTCTTGCGTGAGGTGTGTAAACGAGTTAATACTCTTTTGTTCTCCTGTTGTGCATAGAAAGTCGATCAAGCTCTTGTGCTATTTGATAAGATGCCAGAACGTAATTTGTATTCTTGGAATGTTATGATTCAAGGTTGTTTAAAGGATAACATGGTGGATAAAGCTTTGGAACTGTTTAATGCGGTGCCATGGAGAAATGAGGTTTCTTGGACACTATCGTTACTGGTCTTGCACGAAATGGGCCTCTAATGCAAGATATGATTTAGATGAATAAAAGAGATGCATCGAAAAAAAGGGATTGAAAAATTTCATTTGAACCATTTGCTTATGAAAATTCCGAAGCTCTCCGTAGAAAGGCGACCAGGTCAGTTTTATTAACCTTTAAGTCATGTACTGTTGGAGTAGAGAACATTTAATATGAGAGTCTCATATATTAGTCCTGTTGTGCATAGAAATGAAACATAACCTTATCAAGGAATCCCACATTGAGAACTAACAAAAGTCAGAAAGGAGAGAAGTCGTTTAAAAGCGGCAGGCCGAGCATTGATTAAAGCATACCTTTCTCGGCCTTTTGGCTAAGATCAAGTGTAGTATCTGTTCTTATCAGTTTAATATCTGATATGTGAGTCATCGACTCACACGATATTAACTCTATTTTTTAAGGGGGAAGAACTATCAAGGTAGCTTGCTACCTGGGTCTTCTCACGTCGCCCATGCGTTGCACTACTGCACGGGGCTGGCGCACCCCACCAAATCTAGTTTAAATATATTTGAGCCTTTTTCTGATTCCACATTATAAACTGATAAATCTTTATCTCTTTTTAAAAAAACTTTACCAGTAAATACAAAGATACCTAGTTTAGAAACAATAATAATAACAACAACAGAAACATTAACACACTCTGTTTGGATGGTGGTTATGTATTTTTTTCATAATGTATCGTATTGTTTTAAGGGTTGTTTAAGTGACTACAATGTTTGAATATAATGTATCATTCTCCATCAATATATTATGTCACACATCAATAATTTGAATGATAAACCTACAAGAAAGTAGGATACGAAGTATAGCTATAAGGTAATGACAAATGGAAATTTTCGTCGTTATCTAACAATGAATTTAAACAATAAAAAACAATAAATCTAAGTAACAATCAGCACAAACATGGTATTAAAACTAACAATACAGTATAATACAACAGGTAATAACCAGCCAAAACAAGGTGTAAGCTGAAACTGTGTATGTTGCAAGGCAATAATGCATGAAGTATATACTAAAACTTCATCCTTCTTAATTTCTTTCGTCTTCTCTTTTTTGCCTCAGTTCTTCTCTTTGCCTCAATTTTCAAAAGGATCTTGTTGATCTGTTGGTTGACAATTCTGACAAACCATATTGGTCTCCCTGTTAAGAAGATGATATATACTATAAACATCCCAAACACTGATCCACAACCACATCCTATTATCGCAGCTCTCCAATCCATAAAACCTGAATCTTCTTCGTCTTCAATATCAGTCACAGTAGAAGGAGGCATCTCATTATCTCCGCAGTTTCTTGACAAGGGAAATCCGCATAATCCAGGATTTCCTGAATATGAGTCATTTTCAAATGTATCAAGCTGTGGACCTCTAGGTATGCGTCCCATCAGGTGGTTCTGTGAGAGATTCATGACAGCAAGAGATTTCAGTGAAGCAATTTCTTGAGGAATGTTCCCAGAAAGTTGGTTCCACGAAAGGTCTAACGACTCAAGAACAGATAAATTTCCAAAAGACTGAGGTATAGGTCCAATAAGGCTGTTGTGTGACAAATTCAACCCGCGAAGTGAACCAAGATTTCCAATGGAGTTTGGTACATTACCTTTAAATCTGTTATTTGAGAAATCAATGGTTGTGAAGATAGAAAGAATCCTCACAAGTTCAATCTGCTGTCCTTTTATGGACAATGTCAAGGAATCATGGTATCGAACTTCTCCAATATACGTTAAAGGAGTTCCCCTTTGATCTTCTATTATCATGGATTTCAAGTTGTTGAAAAACCTTTCTGACAGGTTTCCAGTGAAGTCATTATAAGAGAGATCAAGGATTTTCAGCTTTGAGAATAAGACTTGGTTTCTTGAAATGGTAATCGGGCCATGTAATTTATTGGATCTCAAACTGAGAACTTGCAGCCTAGGAAGTGATCCTAACCATTTGGGAAATGTATCATTCAACAAGTTTTCTCCGAGATCAACTACTTCGAGCCCTCTGCAGTTGGTAAGCTTTCTTGGTAACATTCCTTCTAGTTTATTTTTCCGCAAATTGAGACTTCTCAGACTACTTCCCTTACCAAAGTTATTTGGAATTGTCCCACTAAAATGATTGTTGTGCAGGTCCAACACTGAGAGACTTGTGCTCATGCTCACTAAACATTTTGGAATTACGCCACTCAGGCTGTTATTGGACAAATCAAGAATCACAAGGGAACTCATTTTGCATAATGGTGAATTAGGTAACTTCCCGGTGAAGTTATTGTTCGAGGCTATGAAGAGGAACAATAAGGGAGGTGGAGCAGGTAATTCTCCTTGAATCAAGTTAGATCCAATATCAAGATAGTAAAGACTCTCAAAGTTATGAAGCAGGTCAATAGCCGTTAGAAAGTTGCTAGAAAGATTCAAATAAGACACTGAGACTTGCCAATTAGACCATGCCCAATCAGGAATTTTTCCATGCATGTTGTTGTTGGAAAGATCTAAGTTACCAATGTATTTTGCAGCTCGTAGGAAATTTAACTCCCTTATGTTGCAAGAAGATGCATACAAACTTCCAAGAGAACTAGGCAAGGATGCATCTTTTTGACTGGAAAATACAGACAGATTGTTAAAAGAAAGGCCAAGACGTCGAAGTTGTTTGCATCTTGAAAACAACCCAATATCTAGACCACCAGAAAGGTTGTTTGTAGAAAGATCAAGTGTTGTCAAGTTCACTAGTTTAGAGAATGATGTTGGAATAGGTCCATTCAGCTTATTGTCACCGACATCAACAACTTCTAACAAGTTGTATCTAACTTCCTTAAGTTGACCAGTAAGTTGATTGCCTCTCAAAACTAAGTATTTTAAGGAAGGAAGATTAAATATCCAAGATGGTATTTCTCCGCTAAGGGAGTTATATGGTAGGAAGAGCAAGATGAGGTTAGGGAATCTGGTGCTGACGCTAGAAGGAATAGGACCAGTTATAGAACAATTTGAGAGGTCTAAACTCTCTAGCTCTGTTAGGTTTGTAACCGAGGATGGAAAAAGGCCCATAAAGAGGTTATATGAAAAGGATAAAGATTTGAGCTTGGTGAAGTTACCGAAAATATTTGGAATGTTGCCTGTAAGGTTGTTAGATGAGATATCAAACTCAACAAGTTGCACCAGATTTAAGATTGTTGATGGTAGTTGACCATTGAAGTTGTTGGAGAAGAGTTGCAAACTCGTGAGCTCGGTGAGATCACCGATAGTTGGAGGAATGTTACCAGAGAAGTAGCAGCCTGATATATCTAATTTCCTTAAAGAGTTGAGATGACCAATAGAATCTGGTATATTCCCCGAAAAGCCTGAGGAAGAAAGATCTAATTCCCTTAAAGAGTTGCTGCAGTTCCATTGAGTTGTTGGCAAATGCCCTGTGAGATACAAGTTGCTCCCTAAGTTAAGCATTTGCAATCTTGGTAAATGGAAAATGTCATCAGGGATTTTCCCAGACAATTCCGTTCCGACAAGATTCAGCTCTTGTAAGGAAGAGGACAAGTTTGATGGAAGTGATGAAGATATATATGTTGAGGTGAGGTAAAGCTCCCTTAGTTGAGTTAAGTTTTGAAGGAGCATTTTGAAAGTGTGAGGTTCAACTCTCAACTCCTCAATACCTGCAGAAAGATCAAGTGATATCAACTTAGATAGATATGAGACTTGTAAAGGTACTGTCCCTGAAAAGCCAGAACGCGATAGATTAAGATGTGTCAAACTCGGAAACCATCCAAATTTGCTTGAAATTTGGGAAGGTGAGAAATCATTGTAAGCTAAATTAAGGTTTTGAAGATGAGTAAGTTGGAAGAGGCTGCTGTTGGAGTCAATTGTTCCATGAAGTTGGCAACAACTAAGATCAAGACGAGTTATTCGACCTGAAACTTTATCACAGGTTACACCATCCCAAGTACAACAATCAGTGGTTCTATTCCAAGAAAGTGTCTTTGGATAGGGAAAGTAACCGTTGGATTCACAATCAGCAGAAGCAGAGTCATCTATGGACAGTTTAAGCTTCAGGTTTTGCAAAACCAAACTCTCGTCTCGTCGACATAGATGACTTGAAAATATAACAAGTGGATATTGCAACACAAAAAGAAAAAGAAGAAATAGACAGCCCATGATCTGCACAAAAACAATAAGTACTTGAGGAATGAAGGAATAATTCACAAGATTTTATATACTTGAGGTATGAAATATCTTCCTTGATTCCTTCTAGAACAAGTAATAAAATCCAGCCTCATTGATCGTCAAATCATTATGCAGCTTGCATTCATAGTTAGGCAATTTTGTGCGTGTATATGTTAAATGTCAACTCTATTTTTTTCTGTTTGACTGACGGTTTGATCGCGCTAGGAGTATCTTTGACATTCAACTTGATAAATTCAGATGATTGCGACTCTATATATAAATGACTAGACATCCGTCACCCCAGTGATTTGATCTAGTGGTTGATAAAGTGCATGCGAGATCAGGATTCAAATCCTGGGTTGCTCATGAACATCTCCTTGACTCCTTCTAGAACAAGTAATAAAATCCAGCCTCATTGATTGTCAAATCATTATGCAGCTTGCATCATAGTTAGGCAATTTTGTGTGCATATATGTTAAATGTCAACTCTATTGTTTTTGTTTGACTGACAGTTTGATCGTGCTATGAGTATCTTTGACATTCAAACAGGACAAATTCAGATGGTTGCGACTCTATATATAAATGACTAGACACCCGTCACCTCAGTGATTTGGTCTGGTAGTCGATAAAGTGCATGAGAGATCAGGATTCAATCCCGGATGGCTCATAAATTTCTCTGACTCCTTCTAGAACTTGTAATTAAGAAGTATTTAAAGCTCCATACAGGTTTGTCTATATAGAGTATATAATATATAATATCATAAATGTTATGAAGTCATAAACTGACTTTTTCTACTCAAACCAAAATATGGTTATCCATTTATTTATTTAGTCAATTGGTAATGCCTACCTGTCATGTTGAGAAAAATATCAAGATAGTCCCTTAAGTATACATCTAGAGTTATGTTTCATCCCTCTAATATTACAAAATGGAGACACTAAACTCTCACTATGCACGAGCAGGATATGAGGAAGGATCGGACCAGAAGGGTCTATTGTACGCAACCTTACCATGCATTTCTTCAAAGAAGAGAAGTAAGTATAAAAGCTGTAGGCTGAGCACTAATTAAAGCATACCTTTCTCAGAGGTTTGGCTAAGATCAAGTGTAGTATCTGTTTTTATTAGTTTAATATCTGATATGTGAGTCATTGACTCACATGATATTAACTCTATTTTTTTAAGGGAAGGTCTATCGAAGTAGCTTGCTACATGGACCTTCACACGTCGCCCATGCGTTGCACTACTGCACGGGCCTGGCGCACCCCACCAAGTCTAGTTCAAGCTTCTTACTGACCTTTGCCTAATTTCACATTATTTAATTGTTAAATCTTTGTTACTTTTATGTGTTGTAAATCTCTCTTTTGTTCTTGCAAATATTTCAGCACAAGCCACGACCAAGGTTTGTTTCTAATTACACCTAATTTGACCCCATATATCCCAATATACACACCAAAATCTGGTAATATTCGTAATATTGTAAATTAGAGTGTATCTAAATAATTAGCTCCTAATCTAGTGTGATTTCTTTAAGTTTCCCAAATTTAAATTAATCAAATCACCAATAAATACGACAAGGTAGTTAACATCCATAAATAATTGGGATTCATAATTTCTAAAATAAGACAAATTACCTTCTAATCAGATTAAATACATGGCAAAGAGTAGCATATATCATCTTGCAACCAATTGTGTAATTGTTGCATTGTCAATGTCTAATTCCCCATTTGGCATATTATTGCCAACTTGATCTTCATCTTGTCTTGTAGAAAATGCAGGCCTCTTTGGGGAATTCATAACTAAATTTTCAATATTTTTGAACATAGATGAAATTTCCAACATTGTAGGCCTATCCAATGGATTTTTTTGGACACATAATAATGCAATTTGCATGCATTTCAATAGTTTACAAGAATGTGTTGTATCATCAAGTGACTGATCCATAAATTCCATGCCTTCACCATCTTTCCACATCTCAAATGCCTGTATTTTAAAATAAAAATAAAAATTACTGGTATATATAAATTAAATCTCAATAATATATATGAATTTATATTCACAACTCACATATTCAAGAAGGTTTAAGTTGTCATCTGGACCATATAGACATGTATTCTTTTTTCCACTTATGATTTGAAGAAGAAGTACTCCAAAACTGAAAACATCAGATTTTGTTGAATATCTGCCTTCAATTGCATATTCAGGTGGAATATAACCCCTACAACACATTACAAATTAAATGAATAATATTAGTAAAGAATATGATTATTAAAAAATTAAGATTTGAGTTGTGGAATCAGTCGTTGATGCTACATGCTAGTTTCAGGATAAACTCTCTACATCACATCTTTTAATGCATTGACCCTTTCCTAAATCCTATGTGAACATGATACTGACTATTTTTTTTAATCAATGTATATAATTAGATTTAATTCCAAATTATATGAATATAAATAATACTTACTTTGTTCCAACTATTCTGCTTGTATTTGCTTCAACTTCATCCTCCTTAAACATTCTTGCCATTCCAAAATCAGAAATCTTTGGTTTCATTTGTAAGTCCAATAGAATATTGCTGGCTTTTATATCCCTATGGATAATTGTTAATCTTGAATATTCTTGGAGGTATAATAGCCCTTGAATAATGCCTTCAATTATTTGCACTCTTTTTTCCCAATTTAGAACTAATCTTCTCACTTGATCTACATGTCGAAATACAAATCAAGTTGATCAAAAAACATGTAAATACAAATTGTTAGTATATATCTAGATATATAGAAAATTGGAGTTTGATCTCATGTGCCTGTCAATTAAAGAAAGAAGAAGGTCAATTAAAAAAGAAAAAAATAAGAAGAGATGTTAATTAATATTTTATATTAAATGACAATATAATGATTTTTTTGTGCTAAGACTCTGAAGGTGGTCCCGAGTCTTGCCTATATGGTTATATAGCAACAATGGTAGCGTCATGGTATAGCGTTAGCCATTAGCGATGCGAAACTTGAAGCAGCATAGCTCTGCCAGCCAGCTGCCCCTATGCGATAGCTAGACTTAAAGCAAGACTCTTAGTTCAGTAGATTTGAAAGTAGTCTATAACGAATCAAGCAGATTCAGTGACAACGGATAACAATTTTCACCACTTAATGAAGAATAGAAGAATAGGCTACAACACAACACAACCGTTTCATGGGTGGGGGCTAAGCACATTTATTTACCCCACCCACGTTAATTACCAAAAAAATATCTTTAGTGTGAAGAAATTTAACATTATCAAGCCATCCAAAAGATCCCTATTGTAACCCTTCATGAAAAATGAAATATGTAATCGTTAAAACAAGGCAAGCTACATGTTTGTAAATGTAACCTGATAATATAAAATTAATTTAGGGTAAAATTGAAAAATAAATATCATTTTCACGACTTCTAATTTTAAATAGCCACATATTCTAATAATATCATATATAAAAAATAGTCAATTATTTAACGAATTTTCAAATACTGATTATTTTTTAATAAATGCATAGCCCATAAGATTTTTACATTATTCTGCACAATCGTTGTCTTTTAAATTATACAATAATGTAAAAATCTTTTTACGATGTATAAAAATTAAAATCAATATAACATGAAAAAAGAAGAAGGGAAAAGAATGACTTACTATAAATGTAGTAATCCAAGCTCTTGTTGGGCATATATTCATAAATCAACATTTTTTCTTCATTTTCAATGCAAAATCCCACAACTTTTACAAGATTTATATGTTGTAATTTTGCTGTAAGAATCACTTCATTTTCAAATTCTTCCAATCCTTGAGATGAAGTCTCTGATAGCCTCTTCACTGCTATTTTTTCCCCATTCTTCAACTTTCCCTAATTGGATTTAGAAGCAAATTCAGAATTTCGAGAAGATTAAAGCATTATTACGAAGAAGTAGATATAAATATAAATATAAATTTGACCAAATGCAACCTTAAGATTTTTATTATTGAGCATATATCTTATACTTTTTTTAAAAAATAAATTATTTTCTTATTTACTACTGTCCGTTTCGTTTTATTTGGCCCTTATATTAATTTTTTTTTCTTTTTTACTTATCTATTTTATCAAATTAATAGAGTTTTATTACCTTTTTTTTAATATTACGCTTAATATTAAATAGGTATATAAAGTAGTAGTAGTCAAATTTGTAAATTCAAAGTATTATTAGTAAAGTTATTTTAATAAAATTCATTCCTAATCAGCGGCGTAGTCGTGATTTTCATTTAGGGAGTTCAAAATATAAAGAAGTAAACACAAGAAGTCGAAAGAGATTCAACATCTATTATAAATAAATAAAAAATAATTTTAATCATATAAATAGTGTAATTTTTTATAAATAAAATTTGAATTAAGATCAACCCTTGCTAGCTCTGTTCCTGCTCCTAATAAAAAAAATTCTTTAAGGATTGTATCGAGTTAACAACTCCTATTAGTAAATTCATCTTCTTGAAGACGTGTCCCGTCATTAATTTCATTTAGTTAGTTTAAAATATAATATTGTATTTTATCATGTTTAATTTTATTTTATCCTAAATATTTATAACCCCAATTATTCAATTATCATTTAGTTAGTATTGACTTGGTCAATGTCATATTTTCTTCATATTAAAGACTCAAAATGTATTTTTACCCCAATAATCTCTAAAAAAAAACTAAACAAAAATTAAATATTTATATTTGTTGATTTAATATAAATATCGATAAAATTTACCTCGTAAACTGGTCCATATCCACCTTCTCCAAGCTTATTTTCAAATGAAAAATTATTTGTAGCTTCCTTCATCTCATCAAAACTAAAAACTTGCAAATTGCTATTATCTCCACTTTTTCTTGCTTTATTTTTACTTCCCATTTTGTTCCTTTGGTTCCTCTCTAACTCTAATATAAAAAAATAAAAATAAAAAGAAGAATATTAATAACACTCCTAAATTCAGTTAATAATAATTTCACATATTTTTAAAATATCTGAAAATATTAGAGTAAAAAAATATATATGTTTGACTTTTTAATGATAACATCTTCACGTAAAATATAATCGGAAAGAGTAATTACCTTGAAACTTAGGTACTTGTCTCCTTCGAAGATACCAAATTATAAACACTAGCAATATCAATATTAGTAGTGCACCAATTGGAATCAAAATGATAACTAGTCGATTGAGTTTTTTCTTGTTCTTCACAATTTCTCCTTGTGTCACTCCACCAGCTTCTAAATTAAAAAAACAAAAAGAGAAAAAAACATAAATATTTGAGTCATTCATAAATTAATTGCAGATATAATACATAGATCGACACTCAAACATGATTTCTGTTAGCAAGTAAACACTGCACATCTAGATACTTTAATTTGTGGAGAGTGACAAATTTATATCCTAAAATGGGTCACGTGAACTTGTGGTTACTCCGTAATATTTTTTAAAACTGATATAATATTATTTGTTGACATTCATGCTATAAGAACAATAAATGGTGCATTTCGTGGAATATATGTTGAGTTGTTTACTTAGAAACCAATTCTCACTTAATACACATTTTACTTTATTTTTTTTAGTGGTGACTCATGTTCTAGAAATCCTAAATTTATCTTTATTCGTAAACATCAGACACTGACGTGACACATAAATTTAGAGGTACTAGATGATCGTGTACATATCATTTTTTAATAAATATATAAAAAAAAAAAGAGATAATGAAATGGAGTTAATTTATACCTTGTGAAGCAGCATGAGAAAGAAGAGAATTCCAATTAGTGTCTCCTGAAATATCAAATGCATAGTAACCAAGCAATTCTCTGCTTTTAATATAAGAAACTTTAGTCCTGACACTTTGAATATCATCGTAACTAATCCAAGTATTTCCTGAATAACAATAATCTCCAACAATTGTTGCATTATACACCGTCGTAGCGCGATGCTGCACTATAAAATCCCTAATTTGGTCATATCTCATCCATGGGTTATCGTAAACGTCCGATTTTCCCATAGCCGGTGCCCTGAGACCATGAATATTCGTATTATTCAATCGCCATGCGTATCCGAAAAAGGGAATTCCGAAAACTATTTTCTGTGGCGATACGCCTTCCTGGATCCATTGGTTGATTCCGTCGCTACCACTCACTTGTTTCACCGGATCGAATAATTGTGCATGTGAATTCGTTTCTAAAGGAGACCAATTCGGTTCATAAAATCCGTATTCTAGTAGGTTAATCCAGTCTAAGTTTCTTGTCAATGATTGAATTGGGTATATTGAAGTGTTGACTCGGGGTGAACCGGAAACAGTTGCCGTGAAAAGTAAAGGAGCTTCGCCGGAGTTTCTGGCCTCCGTGTTGATAGTAATGCGCCACTCATTCAAAAGAATACCTTCATAAAGGATATAATTACGTAAATAAAAATATATATCTTCGTCTAATTTTTACATTAAATTCTCTTACTATTGACTAACGACATAAGCTTTCATATTTGTCGGTATGAAACTTAACCATTACGCAAAGTCCAAGGACAAATTCAAATTATTTTGGGTATTTCAAATACTTATAAATTTGCAAAGGACCTACATGTTGAAAAGTATTTATTTTATTTTAGTCAATAAAGATAAATCTAACTCATTTTTATAATGGACTTCAATTATTAGTGGAGAGCAAATCTATAATTATTTAGCAAAATTCAAGAGTAAATTTGAACTTTTTCTCTAGCAAAATAAATAAATATGATCTCTCTTGATACTCCCTCTTCTTCGACAATAATTGTCCACTATTAATTTGACACATCATTAAAAAATTACAATAAATAATATGAATAATATTATTATTTTATCTTTTGACTTTGTTAAATTTAATGCTTTGAGAAATGTGTTAGATGATGAATAATATTTAATAGCAAGGGTAAAATAGACACAAAAGATGAATTATTTCTTGATTTTCTAAACTGAACAAGTATTGTTGGACAACTATTTTTAGAATAGTGCACAACTATTGTTGAAAGGAGAAAGTATATATATATATATATATATATATATATATATATAGATGTTTTAAGATATGAAAGTAAAGTCATACAATTCAAAATTGTGTTGATTTTTATATAGCCACTCAACTAATACGTGATTTCAATCTTCTTCTTCTTCTTAAAAAAAAAAGACTTTATGAGATAATGACTATTAGTTGAGTGACTATGAGAAATTAACTAATTCAAAATAATATCAAAGCAGACAAATATCTCATCAATCATATACATGAAAAAATGCTATCTCTAGCAAATTAAAGTCTTAGATGAGATGACGACACGTACAGTACCTAAATTCATCATGTCTGAAGCTGATTCTGGAAATATCCAACTAAGATCAAGACCATGAAATCCCAATTGTCTAGCTAATTTTATTGATGAATCAATAAAACTTTTTCTTGAATTTGGTGTTGTAGCCATAACTCCATATGTTGTTTTATTTGAACCTCCTCCACCTATAGACAATAATGTTTTTGCAGTAGGATTTTCTTGTTGGACTATTCTTGTAAATTGTATGAATGATGAATTTGGTGAAGTGAGAATTAATTGATTGGATTGGGAATTAATATCAGCAAATCCACAAAATAAATGAGAGAAAGGAGTTAAATCAATTTTGTCTAAGGATAATTCACTCTCCCTTAGCCAGTAACCTCCCTTAATTGTAATATTTTGGCCATTAGAGAAAATGATTAGTTGGAGGAAGAAAAATAAGAAAATATTAGCATACAAAAAGGCCATGGCTTAAACTAGTAAGTATATGATTATGGGTGAGAGATTATTATATTATATATAATATAGTTTCAGGATTTGAGTGGACTGAAATAGTTGAGACTTTTCTCTTCCCTTCATTAAAAGTAAGCCTTTGAGAATGAAAACAATCCTATTGTTCTCCAAAATTGGACTGCAAATTTAAATTTAATCAGATCACAAGTTGAATATTTTTGGTGATCAACTAAAAAAAAAAGCTTGTAAAATATTGATATGAATAAATACGTTTGATGTCTCCTCAGTTTCAATTTATGTGAACTTATTTTTATATGAAGTTTAGGAAATTAAGAAATAAATATTTTTGAAATATGTAATCTTAAATGTGATAATATTTGGATAGCTATAAAAATTTTGAAACTTGTAACCTTAAAAAATTATAATAACATTTATCATTTGTATTAAGAAATTTATAAAATATTTATATATATTTAATCATGAATTTAATTATTATTATTATTACTATCTATTAATTTAAAATTAATATAAAAATTCACAAATTTTAAATCTTGAATACGTGCTAATCTACAACATCGTCTAGTGTGAAGTGGTTGACTATTGACCAGCAAGTCTTTAGGAATAAGTCGTGTTAGAAATTTTGCTAATGTTTTTTCCTTTATAAATACAATATTTATTAATCGTGTCACATCATTCATATAATTAAATTTTTATATAAATTGCGTTCTTAAGCATGTCAAAAAATATAGGTGGCTATACAAATTTATTACTCCCTCCCTCTAATAATAGTTGTTCACCATGTGGAAAAGACCAAATTTATCGTTTTTCGTGTATTATAGTTCATAAATTTTTGGTGATACGTGATCACGACTTGTTTTGGCAGAAATTTTTCATGGACGTCCGTTACGACCATATTAATGGCGTGAGTTGGTCCCAAGGGGCAAACAGACGCGTTTTCAAATTCAAACGAGCCCCAATGCGGAAAAGATCAAATTAACCGTTTTCGTGTACTATAATTCATGTATATTTGGTGATACGTGATCCCGACTTGTTTTTGGCCAAAAAATTTCATGGACATCCGTTACGACCTTATTAATGGCATGAGTTGGTCCCGAGGGGCAAACAAATCAATTTTCAAGTTCAAACAATCCCCAATGCAGAGGAAGATCGAATTTAAAGTTTTTGTGTGCTATAGTACATGAATTTTTGGTGATATGTGATCATGACTTATTTTCGTGTGCTATAGTACATGAATTTACTTTTAGTTCTTGATGTTATTTTTATTTTCATACATGGGAGATCTAATAATATCATTTTTTTAATTCAATTTGTAAATATATTTCCTCAAAAAAAAAAACGACTTTTAAGCGCTAATGATTTTACCAAGTTTACTGTAAATATTACTGTCACACTTGCACACCGAAAAATTCTTTCACGCCCTATTTTACGTTAATGATCCGTATATTATATTATAGATATTTGACAAAAATTGTTGAGAGAAATATTAACAGAAAAATGTCACATCAATTTAGAAAAATTGACGTGTTTTTTTCTTCTCTTTCTTCATGGAATTTTTGGACATGACAAAATCATTGACAAGAAGTGTCACTTAAAATTAAATTATGGACACGATAAAATTATTGATGAGAAGTATCAATTAAAATTGAGTTTTGGACAAGACGAAATCATTGACGAGAAGTGTCAATTAAAATTGTCACCTACACTCAATTAAAATAATTTTGATCACTACCATTTAATTTTCAAATCTTATTGTCATTCTTAATTCAAAGTCCCAACTCTTGTCCTCTACTCTTTAGCTCAACAATTTTTTATTTTTATTTTTATTATTATAATAAAAATATAACGATAATATTATAATACTCTATATGTGATATATATTTGCCAAAAATAATTGTTGCGAGAAATATTAAAAGGAAAATGTCACATCAATTTAGAAAAATTGACGTGTTTTTGTAAAACTTTTACGACTAATAATTGAGGAAAAAAGTCCAGCATGCAAGGACGATAACACAAAAGAAAGTAGTTTGTTTGTTTTCCCAAGTCATGATGTAAATTTCTATCATCACAGAAATTTACGAGAAAATAATTTAATTTTTAATTTTTAATATATATATGTATCATTAAAAGATAATATATAATAATAGTAACAGATGCAATTCATGTGTCACTCAACCCACATATTTTCGATAAGGAGTATAAATATAATGTATGTTAATATTGAAAATTATATAAAAACTTTAATAAATATTAAATTTGAACCATAATTTTTAAAGTTCAATGAGTTTAATGCTAAAAAATTTAAAGATTCAACTAATTAAATTTATATCTTGAGTTCGCCTCTAAGCAATAATAATAAAGAATCAGAAATTCTTGTAAAATCCCACTATATACTGTACAACTTCATGACCCTTCATGTCATGTGGTTCCTCGCTAGGAAATATTCCCTCCGTTCACTTTTACTTATCACTTATTCTTAAAATAGATTTTCATTTTTACCTTTTACTTTTGACATATCAAGAAAATACAATACTTTTTTGGGAAAATTGTATATAATATCAAACTATTAATTCAAATTAAATGTTATAAACATAGTTTGATTTAATTGTATCTCATAGTAAACTGTTGCTATTTCGCCTCTCTCCTGGTGAATCTCGCTCGCCACTCTCGTTCTCGCTGGAAATCTCCCTCGCCTCTCTTGCTTTTATACAAACACAAATGTATAAAATGTGTTTGTGTTTGTATAAAGCAAGAGAAAATTGTATGTATTCATATTTTTTCGTTCCCCTCTCTCACCTCTCCCAGATCTCGCTCGCCACTTCCACTCGCCTCTCTCACTTTAAACAAACACAAATGTATACATTGCGTTTGCGTTTGTATAAAGAGAGAGAAAATTGTATATACAAATACAAATGCATATATTTTCGTCCTATACACTTTTGATTATACAAAATACGATCTTCCCCTGCCTAGTTTTCTTTTGTCTTTCTCTCTTTCTCGCTTTATACAAATACAGATTATACAATTGATCTTTTGTATATGTCTACCGAAACAGAAACAGATTATACAACTGCTTTCTTTTGTATATGTATAGCAAAATATACATATTTATGTTTGCTATGGAGCGCAATTATGCAAACTATAGCTATAACATACAAATATGATTTTTATGTTTACTATATGTGAAAGTTACTCTACTTTTTATCTATGTTTTACCCTCAACATTGCATGGGCCTGGCACACCCCACCAAGTCCAGTTCAACTTTTTTTGGGCCTTAATTGCTACATTTTTCTTGTTGTGGTTGTAAAGTTTTTTTAAAGAAGTATTTTCTTAATCAATCCTAAATATTTTTTGCCTTTTTTTTTTATATATATATTTTGCCTTTAAACAAGAAGGAAAGAAAAATTATACTAGTAGTTGTCAAGTGAAAAAAAAAACTTTCAGAAAAAGATTATTGAGTTTTCTTATGAAAATGGGGTAAAGAAAAGATCAAATGAAAGAAAATAAGACAAATATTTAATGCTAAGGGCAAAACATGAAAAATAATAATTGTCTTTTCTTGATATGTTAAAAGTGACAAATAAAAATGAAAATCTATTTTAGGAGTAAGTGACAAGTAAAAGTGAACAGAGGGAATAATAAATGTATCTGAATTAGTCATACTCCAATATGAATATCGAATACCAGTTAGAAATTCACAAAACAAAGATATATTCTTATTTTTTTTAAATAACCAATCGAATCGAACCATTAAAGCCACTAAAATGCATCTGAACATTTGGTAGGATTGATATCATCAGTCATCTTGCAATCAATTGTGTAATTGTTGCAGTATCAACTTCTTCTGTTTCTTGCACTAAGTCATAATTCTTCAAACTTTCACTCTTTTCTTCATCTTCTTTTACAGAAAATGCAGGCCTCTTAGGGAACTCAATCACTAAATTTGCAATATTTTTCAACATATTAGAAACTTCCAACATTGTAGGCCTATCCAATGGTTTTTTTTGGACACATAACAATGCAATTTGCATGCAATTTAATAATTTGCAATATGATGTTTTATCATCAAGTGATTCATCCATAAATTCCATGCATTTACCATCTCTCCACATCTCAAATGCCTGTATTATTATTATTTTCAACATAGAAAAAAAGAAGAAGAATGTTAAACCATGCATTTGGTTTAAAATTATACGTTACAAGTTCGACATAATTTAATAACTTTAGCAAGGAGTTTATTGAATTAAGTAGACACATACATTTTAAATACCTTATGCAACTGACAATTTAAATTAATCGAATTCAATATAAATA
This sequence comes from Solanum piurae, assembly GCA_029582685.1. Taxonomy (NCBI): domain Eukaryota; kingdom Viridiplantae; phylum Streptophyta; class Magnoliopsida; order Solanales; family Solanaceae; genus Solanum; species Solanum piurae. The sequence goes on from JAJOOO010011370.1 coordinate 27,023, forward strand.
TCAAACACCATCAACAAAATAATAATAATATATTCAGTGAAATATTACGAGTAGAGTATGGAGAAGATAGAGTGTAGGTAAACCTTACCACTACCTCGTGAAGATTGAGAGACGTTTTCAAAATACCCTCGACTAAAATGCAATAAATTCAAGTAAAAAAAAACATAGCAACTAATAAGGAGAGTAATGTAGACCCTATAACAAAGAAACAAGAATAACAACAAAATGTGATTTAACTGAAACACAATAAACAACAGATGATGATAGATATCAAAAGCAAGAACTATAAGAATATATCAAGTACTATGACAAATACCAACAAGTCTAAACCCACAAAAAACAAGACAATACTCCACACTGCCCATTGATCAAATATCGAACGCCTAATAAAAATAAAAATAAAAAATTATGACAACTCACATATTCAAGAAGGTTTAGCTGTTCATCTGGACCATAAAAGCATGTATTCTTTTTCCCACTTATGATTTGAAGAAGAAGTACTCCAAAACTGAAAACATCAGATTTTGTTGAATAAATGCCCTGTTTTATATATTCAGGTGGTGCATAACCCCTGCAAATAAATATATATGATAAGTAAATCATTCACATAAAAACAATTTTTTATATTATAATGTAAATCACATAAAAATAATAATTTTACAATCTTGAAAAAAAGATAAGTCACAAAATATTTACATCAAAGTAATAAATATATAATGTTTGCATACAAACTTCTATCATTTAATTATGAACAATTAATATATACTTTCACTTTATTCGATCACTTAATATGGAATATCGCTTACGAAGCTTATTTTACGTACCCATATATATTAAATAATTTGATAGTGTAAAAATTGTTTACGAGGTATATATAATACTTACAATGTTCCAACTATTCTGCTTGTATTTGCTTCAACTTCATCCTCCTTAAACATTCTTGCCATTCCAAAATCAGAAATCTTTGGTTTCATTTGCAAATCCAATAGAATATTGCTGGCTTTTATATCTCTATGAATAATTGTTAATCTTGAATATTCTTGGAGGTATAATAGCCCTTGAATAATCCCTTCAATTATTTGCACTCTTTTTTCCCAATTTAGAACCAATCTTCTCACTTGATCTACATGTGGAAATACAAATCAAGTTGATCAAAAAACATATAAATACATTTCATCTCCAGAATTAAAAAGATCCAAATTATATATTTTATAAAAAAAACACGTGAAAAAGCAAAGAGATTTAATATTTTTATAATTCTTTTCGGTCCATATTATATGGTATTTTTATCTTTTACATTTAATTCAAAATAAGTATATTTTTTTACATAATAAAATATTATTTATTTATTTTTCTTTCAAATTTACCTTTATTTTTACATAACAAAATCCATACTATTTAAATTTTAGTTACTAGGGGTGAGTAAATATGATTTCTTATTGGGTGTATTTAAACTAAAAACACCATATAATATGAACCTAAGGGAAAAAGGGAACATACATCTATACATAAAAAAAATCAAATCATGTACTATAATATAATATAATTTTTTAATGAAGGAGATCTAAATGAAAATCAAAGAATATATACTGGTACTTAATAGGAATAACAACATAGTGGATGTTTACCTATAATTATCTTTTGATTGATCCAAATTCATAGTATAGGTAAGTCCCTTTTTATTTGGGAGGGGGAGGGGTCATGGCCACTATTTTGATATTCGTATTGGAGCTCGATTAAATTTGAATTAGTTTTCAAAAGTTCCATATCAAGGGTAAAACACTCCGTAACAAAGGCAATTCCTTACTAAGGAAAAATTAGAACTCGAGACATTTAGTTAAGAATGAATGAGTACTTATCAGTCCATCACAACTTTTATTGGTATATTATAATTTATAAGCAAGTTAAACTCAAATATAAAAAAAAATGACTTACTGTAAATGTAGTGGTCCAAGCTCTTGTTGGGCATATATTCATAGATCAACATTTTTTCTTGATTTTCAATGCAAAATCCCACAACTTTTACAAGATTTATATGTTGTAATTTTGCAGTAAGAATCACTTCATTTTCAAATTCTTCCGATCCTTGAGATGAAGTCTCTGATAACCTTTTCACTGCTATTTTTTCCCCATTCCTCAACTTTCCCTATTTAGATTTAGAAGCGAATTCAGAATTTCGAGAAGATTGATGTATTATTACTAAGAAGTGAATTCAAATAAAAATTTAATCAGTTTAATCTTCAAATTCTCACTTTAACATATTATGTCCTTTTTTAAAATTATTGTTTAATATCTATAGTTATATTTTATATCGAAGATGTTGGGATCAATTGAAATTTTAAAAGAATAAACCAGACCAACAAAAGAAAAAGAAAAAAGTACTAAATAAGATGCAAGACATAACACTAAATAACCACTTAGGTATACCAAGTTTTAGAAAAGAAAGAAAACACCAATAACTAGTTAGAGAGGTCGTGTTAACAATTTTTTATTTTTTTTAAAAAGTAAATAAATAGACATAAAATTTGAATTCCTAATTTTACTTAGAGAGGTACACTCAATATCTATCATAAAACATAAAAACGGTGAATATTATCGTCGTAATTTATATGACACCATTTTCTTCCATGTGCATCCCAAAAAATATTATTTATAGCTTTAATTACTAATTAACAACTCCTATTAGTAAATTCATCATCTTGAAGACCTGTCCCATCATTAATTTAATCAGTTAGTTTAAAATATAATATCGTGTTTTATTAATTTCTTATTTTGTTTAAACTTTAAAATAATTTTTCAACTTTGAATTCTCAACCACCTATATTTTTTTAGAGAAATTATGCAGATAAGTAAACATATATTAGTTAATTAACAAACTATAGCTATAGAGCCTAATTAAGTTTATTTTAGTGGCTATTTGCGAAATTTCCTTCTCTTTTTTTTAAGAATTTACTTTAAATATGTCATGCATATATTTGTAGCCTGGCACAAATTTCTGATTCGAATTTAAAAATATACCACAAACCATCCAAAAATCATTGAAGATATTTGTTTTAAATAAAAAAAATAACAATGATTAACCAGACCATTAAAGAATTATTTAACCCAACAGGTGCTATATATATAAAGGGGAAAATTTATAATTAGCAATATTAGTACCATTTTTTGCTAAAAGGATGTTAATTCAAATTAGAAAGTTTTTACAGTGACCACATAATGATTCTGTTTCACATTTTCTTCCTATTCAAGGCTCAAAAAGTATTTTGCTCCAATAATTTCTAATTATACAAAACTAAACAAAATAATAAATATATATAAAAGTAAAATATTTATATTTATTAATTTACTACAAATATCGACAGAATTTACCTCGAAAACAGGTCCATATCCCCCTTCTCCAAGCTTATTGTCAAATGAAAAATTATTTGTAGCTTCCTTCATCTCATCAAAACTAAAAACTTGCAAATTGCTATTATCTCCACTTTTTCTTGCTTTATTATTGCTTCCCATTTTGTTCCTCTCTAACTCTAATATAAAAAAGAATAAAACCCCTTAATTTAGTCAATAACTAATAATTCGACAGCTAATACTACAAGTCAACAACTAATCATTCGACATATTTTTTATGAAGTTATAGTGAAAAGAAAAAAATATTGTTTAATTTTTCAAATAATAACATCTTTACATAAAATGAGACGAAAAGCATAATTTTCTTAAAATTTAAGGCGAAAATAAAAATATTTTGAATAGTAACATCTTCATGTAAAATTAATTGAAAAAAGTAATTACCTTGAAACTTAGGTACTTGTCTCCTTCGCAGATACCAAATTATAAACACTAGCCATATCAATATTAGTAGTGCACCAATTGGAATCAAAATGATAACTAGTCGATTGAGTTTTTTCTCCTTCTTCACAATTTCTCCTAGTGTCACTCCATCAGCTTCTAAATTTTAAAAAACAAAAAAACAAATAGTTGAGCCATCCATCCATAAATTTATAATAGGTATAATATATAGATTGACAATTTAAAATTTGGTCTCAACTGACTAGTAAACATTGTATGTCTAAATCAGCACCTCAATTTGTCTTTTTTGTGTTGTGGACACGTGATGCTAAGGTGACATATCAAGTTTATGAGATGATTAAACTGAAAGGAGTTGAAATGCTTACATACCTTTTCTTTTCTTTTTTTTTTAATATGAAAAGATATAAATCATTTTGAATAACAAAATGAATGGAGTTAGTTTATACCTTGTGAAGCAGCATGAGAAAGAAGAGAATTCCAATTAGTGTCTCCTGAAATATCCATTGCATAATAACCAAGCAGCCCTCTGCTTGACACTTTAGTCCTAACAGTTTGAATATCATCATAACTAATCCAAGTATTTTCCGAGTAACAATAATTCTATCATCATGTATCGTGGTAGCGCGATGTTGCACTATAAAATCCCTAATTTGGGCATAGGTCATCCACGGATCATCGTAGACATCCGATTTCCCTATAGCAGGTGCCCTGAGACCATGAATGTTCGTATTATTCAATCGCCATGCATATCCATAAAAAGGAATACCAAAAACATTTTTTTGTGATGGAACGCCTTGTTGAATCCATTGGTTGATTCCGTCACTACCACTCACATAGTTCACCGGGTCGAATAATTGTGCATGGGAATTTGTTTGTGATGGCGACCAACTTGGTCCGTAGAAGTCGTATGCTATTAGGTTGATCCAGTCTAAATTTTTTGCTAGTGATTGAACCATTGACTCTGGGTGAACCGGAAACGGCTGCCGTGAAAAGTAAAGCCACTTTGCTGGAGTTTCTTGCCTCCGCGTTGATAGCAATTCGCCACTCATTCAAAAGGATGCCTTCATAACATATAAGTAAATAAAAGATTATCTTCGTCTAATTTTTACATTAAATTCTCTTATTACAAGGCTATTATATATTTACTGATCTTATTGACTAACGACAAAAGCTTTTAAATTCGTCATTATGAAATTTGACCATTTTGCAAAGTCTAGGGACAAATTCGAATTATTTTGTGTGTTTCATCCTCTCTCTTTTTTCTTATAAAAGGCCTACGTGTTTTAAAGTCTTTATCTTAGTCGGTAAAAATAAATCTAACTCATTTTATAAATGACTTCAACTATTAATGAAAAGTAAATCTAAATCACAATAAATTTAAACCAATAGGAACTCTCTCTAAATATTGATGTTTTAAATTATGAAATCAGGGTTCCACAATTCAAAATGATATCAGAGCAAAGAATATTCTAGATACAAATTTCGCCAATCATGTATATGAAAAAGGAAAGAATGTTCAAATTGTTATCTCTGTTTGATTAAACTAGCTCTTAGATGAGATGATCACACAGTTTAACATACAGTACCTAAATTCATCATGTCTGAAGCTGATTCTGGAAATATCCAACTAAGATCAAGACCATGAAATCCCAATTGTCTAGCTAATTTTATTGATGAATCAATAAAACTTTTTCTTGAATTTGGTGTTGTAGCCATAACTCCATATGTTGTTTTATTTGCACCTCCTCCACCTATTGACAATAAAAATTTTGCAGAAGGATTTTTTTGTTGGACTATGCTTGTAAATTGTATGAATGAATTTGGTGAAGTGAGAATTAATTGATTGGATTGGGAATTAATATCAGCAAATCCACAAAATAAATGAGAGAAAGGAGTTAAATCAATTTTGTTTAAGGCTATTAATCCACTGTCCCATAGCCAGTAACCTCCCTTAATTCTAATATTTTGGCCATTGGAGAAAATGATTAGTTGGTGGAGGAAGAAAACTAAGAAAATATTAGTGTAGGAAAAGGCCATGGCTGAAACAAGTATGATTTTGGGTGAGTTTCATATTATATAGTTTCATGATTTGAGTTAACTATGCAACATGAGTTATGGTGGAATGACTAGAGTTTTTTTGCCCTTAAATAGAAGTATCGGATTTGAGTCATTGAGAATGGAGAAAAGAACGTTCTCTAGAATATTTCAATTTATGCGAACTTATCTGTTTCGATATAAAGTTAAAAACTTAATGATAAAATATTTTTGAAATATGTGATTTTAAAAGTAATAATATTGTTTTAAAACTTGTAACCTTAGATTATAGAATAACATTTATCATTTATATTAAGAAAATTCATAAAATATTTATATACATTTAGCTATAAATTTTATCATTATTATTTATTAATTTAAAATTAATATATAGATTTTAAATTAAATTTTGAATAGACGCTAATCTACAGTATCCTCTAGTATGAAGTGGTATTTTTTAATTTTAGGTCACAGATCTATTTTATTTATTGTGGTTGACTCTTGATGTTTCTAGGAAGATGGTCTCATATTTTTCTTTTCTTTTGATTTGATTGATGCATTGTATTTGATTGGGGAAATGGAAAATAATTAATAAATACAAGGTTTGACTGGCTAGTCTTCAGGAATAAGTCATGTTAGAAATTTTGCTATTGTTTTTTTCTTTTTATAAATGCAATATTTATTAAACATGTTAGAAATATTAAGATTATCAAGAATACTCGTAAATATTCAATTATGAATTGAATTATTATTGTATATTAATTGAGATGTGTATTAACAACTCATAGACTTCAAATTTTGAATTTGCCTATATCAACTATAGATGAGGCAAATTAGCTCATGAAACTATAACCGCGATTCGTCTAAATTTGGATTGATGCCTATATATTAGTTTTGCCCCTTTCAGTCCATCAAAATTGAGATGATATCTAATTCAAATTACTTCATAAATTAAAAAAAAAAAAAATTACTTCATAAAATTTTTTGTCAAAGCATTTTAGAAAAATACAATTTCTTATTTAATATGTTATATACAACTATAATGAAGAAAATTATAATTTTACTAGGCACTAAAAATTATAAACAAATAAATAAAGTAATTAAAACTTAATAATACTTGAACGGATTAGATTTTGATCCGTTTTTAATTTATTTCAACTTAAATAACTTTTAGGCGGATTAATAATTAACTCACCCTTTTACTTACTCAACTCATTTTTAACTCGCTCAATTTCAATCGAGCTCATCTATTTGACACTTATAATCAACTATATTCACTAAAAAGACTTGGTATAAAGTGATTGATTCTTTGATGCTCCTAAGAAGATTGTCTAGTATTTTTTTCCTTTTGATTTTTGGTGGATGCACTCACTATTTTGATTGGGAAAATGTCTAATATAATAAGTACACATTGACTAATTGGTCTTTGGATTATTTTGTTTATTTATTTATTGGTATTTGGATTATTTATTGGTGGATGCACTATCTTCATTTATTGGACAAAATGGCTAATAAATTGACTAGTTAATCTTTAGGAACAAGTCAAGTTAGGAATTTGGGCAATGTTGTTTTCTTCTATATATTGGATATTCATTATGCTATGATTTGTGGACTACCTACCGTCACATGATAAAAAATTATTCACACTCGATATTAACATACATTCTCATTTTATTAAATATTTAATTATGATAAATTTATACAATTTAATATAAACACATGAATAAATATTTATCCTTCACATGTCAATCGGTTAAATAGACTTAAAAACACTAACAACTATAAATCTTTGAGTTTGACAACTTGCAGTAATATTTTACTTGCTTCATTCATATAATAATTTTTTTTACTTAGAATCAATTGGTAAAAGGTTTATGATTAAGTAAATTGCTTAAACTAAAAGACTATTTATTTAGTCATAAAAATTGCTTTTATTACCTGCCCATGCTAGCTAGTAATTATAGTATTACTTTCATAGTTTTTTGTCCTTCATTTTATATTATTATATTATGTTTCTTGTACATTAATAATCGTATAATTTTGTTATAGTTACTATTTAGAATGATTCATTATTCTTGAGCCAAGAATCTTGTGATAATATATATATAATATCATTTATTATTTCTTCTAAATAAACACCTTATTGTTTCAACTAGTAGAGTGTCAATTAAGTGAAATATTTAAGAAGTCATAGAAGATAGTTTAAGACATATATTCTTATAATCAAAGGCTATTATCTCTTTCTTGAAAGTGTACAAAAACATCAAAAAATAACATAGAAATATAAATTTGAAACCTAATTTGCTCAGACTCTTCAAAAATATTGCCACAATCATGTTGTATCCTCCACATATACACTACTTCTGAAGGATCAGAACATTTTCAAAGAGTCCGAGCAACATAGCTTTGAAAGATTAACTTTTTTCCAAGATATTGTTAGATTTATCACCACATTAAAGTAATCTGAACTTTATCACAGCACAAAATTAATCTGCAGAATGCCATGAAAAGAAAAATGACAAGAAAAAAAGCTTTGATCTTGGAGAAGTCATCGCGAAGGACAACGAGCTAAGAAGCAGCAAGCAATTTGCATTAGAAATGGTACTGTCAATAACATCATTTCCAGAAGAAAATAACCAAACAGAAGGCGCGATAAAAGCCTGCGGAGTACTACTACATATTGACACTATAACTCCTAAAAGGAAGAAAATTAGTAATGCTGCAACCTAGCTATATCCTCTTCTTGCTGACAGCTATAGAAAACTTCATAGTTAAATCCATATTGTTCCTTCATCTAACATGCCTCCATCTTGCTCCTGCATTGCACAAGGAAAAATCCTTTAAAATGCAGTCTGAAGAGCACAAAAGTTTCAAAAAGCATTCATTCCCTTTTGCTTTCTTGGTAATGTATGTATGTAATGAGAAAAGAAAGTCAGACAAGAACGTGACGAGCAAAATCTGCAGGCAAAAATAAAAAAAAAGAGAACTTTTTGAATTTTGATGCCTAAGACTTAGTGGTGAAGAGTCGTCGCATTCAATAACAACTGGCAAAAATTCTTTATAATGCACCAGCATTCGTTTACTCTTATAATGCAGTATGAAGAGAACAAAAGTTTCAAAATTTTCCTTTTCTTTTTCTTGATTATGTTTGTGACGAAATAAAAGCAAGGATCTTTGCAATCTTGTCATAATCAAGGGAACAAAGTGCAGAAACTTAACAGTGGTAGATCAAACAAGAACTTGATGAGTGAAATCCACTGACAAAAATAAGAAAAATTTCAATTCTGATGCTTAGTGTCCCCTGATAACCTAAGATAAGTGGTGATAGGACGATGCATTATCTCGAAAACTGGATTTGAAGTGATGATGTACAAATAAGAATTATGACATTCAATCTCATATTGCAAGAAATTCAAGAATTTTTGGGGGCACTAGCATGAGCAAGAGCAAAAAATAGTTAAAAAGTCCACTGTTATTGAAATAATAGAGTTATTAAACTAAAAAGACGATGAAATGAACATTGAACTCAGAAGTAGAAGAAACACAATAAAAAGGACATGGGCTGTATTTTAGTATGCAGCTTATTGACATCAGATTTAGTGCAAGATGAACCTCACGGGGAAACAGTGTTTAATCCCGAGAAGCTATTGTTGGTGAATTCTTGAAGCTTAGCGACCGCTGATAACCTAAGATTAGTGGTGATTGGACTGATGTGGTATCTTGGAAACTAAAATTTGATGGTATATAAATAAGAGTCATGGCATTCAATCTCATATTGCAAGAAATTCAAGAATTTCTGGGGGCACTAGCAGCAAAAATAGTTGAGAAGTCTACTGTTTTTGAAATAATAGAGTGATTCAACTTGAAAAAAGATGAAATGAACAATGAACTCAGAAGTAGAAGAACACAATAGACATTGACTATAGCTTCATATAGGTGTACAGGTCAATATAAGTATGCACCTTATTGACATCAGATATAGTGCCAGATGAATCCCAAAGGGGAAACAGTGTTTTATCCCGAGAAGCTATAGGAAGAGATAACCAACATAGCCATTTGATTCAACCCCGCTTTTTGTGGTATTGGTTGCTATTGTTGGTGAAGCAAATATATGTCATCACCCCCTCTGCAGATTTGTTTTCATAAGTTGGATGCAAAATCCAGCTATACATTTAACTATTGACGTAGAAGTCAGGTTTATCTCGTTCAAATAAATTATCTTACATTGAACTAGTGTTTTCTATGTAATGTTGTTTATGCTGGAAAAAATAATATTCGGACATTTCAAGATTAGAGAAGGTAATCATACCCGTTTCATTGCAGTCATTAGATCATCCAGGGAGTCATAGCCTTGTGGACTAAAACCAACTTGTTGCTTTGTTGGCTCCAAGAGGTAGTCTTCATTTGACCTCGTCCTTGAATCAGGGGTCAACTTTTCATGCTCGGTGTGCTGCACGAGTGTCAAAGAACCTCCACTCGATCTACCAATCAATGATATGTCCATCCTTCTGCCGAAGTTCTCGTTGCGTTGGTTCATACTGTGGCTTAAAGAAGCCATCCTACCATCGTTGGGAACCTGAGAACTTAAGTTGTTGCCGAAGGCATTATTTGAGTTGTGGGAATAATGTTGTTTATTATCGGCCCATGCTTGAGATGGTGTTTGATTCATACTCTGAACAGCACCAGCCATACTTTGACGGTATTGGATTTCTCCCCTTGAATCTTCAAAAGGAGGAGAAACTGAGGTGGTGGAAGTAAAATCAAGAGGGCTGTTCTGTAAATGAGTCGTGGCTTCCCTTACACTATTTTGTGGCAAATGGCTGTTAATGAAGGATTCAGTCAATGGGAAAGAACTAGACTGGAACTTCGATAACTGAACGGAATTTTGCCAGTTCTCATTACATCTACCATGCTCCAGAAAGTTGGAAGATCCATTAACACCAGTATTGAACGAGTCTGAGCTAAACGGAGTCATGTTTTGAGAGTGCTGATTTCCAAATCCTCCCCCAGTCAGTGGTTGCTGCGGATTCCCTTGAAGCAACATCGGGTTATTTGGAACATTGGATAAGGAGTTATTCGAGCAACCAAGCACATCAGATGTAAGCAGTCTCGACTCATCCAAAGGAATATGCGCCGAGGACTTATTCTGCTGCAATTGATCAAGCTCCAATGATGCAGGAATGCCTTGAAATAAACTAGCATTCTGGCTAGCAGGCGGAATGTTTGGATTCAGTTTTGTGAAAGCATTAACAGAATTGCTTAAATTTTGGCCATGACTAGGTTGGAGTAGCTGAGATGCTGCCAGGTTGCGCACGCTTAGACCAGCAGCACTATTTAGTCTGCCAAGCATGCCCCCTGAGCTGTACGATGATAAGGCAGCATGAGTATACCGTCCTGATCCACCCAATGTTCGAAAATCTCCAAGCCCATCCAGTGAGCCCATCCGCACATAGTCCCTTCCCCCTAATGCGGCAACCATGTTGGCTTGTTGGGTTTGAACTGAGTTGATCCTTTTCAAGTAAAGCCTATACTTCTGCAGAACAGAAAAGAAAACCAGATTAAGAATTTTGAAACTGTAATATTTTTCATTTCCAACAATGAGGGTAAGATGTACGCAGACCTTACCCCTACCTTTGTAAGGTAGAGAGGTTGTTTCCGATAGACCCTCGGCTCAAAATAAAGGTATCCGACACAGGATTGTAAATAGACACCCAGTTCCTCCACCCCCTCAGTTACCTACTAGCCTTCTACCATGTCGTGTCTAATCACCTCCCCCTAGTTCTTCTTCGGCCTACCTCTACATCTCCCAACTCTTGCTACAACCAACCTGTCGCACCTCCTTACTGGCACATCCTCACACCTACTCGTCACATGCTCTTAAATTACTCAACTAAGAGAATTGAGCTCCATTTAATCAGGATAATGTTACCACATAGCTGTTTTAGATGGAGACACTACTTTCCAGTTTCTACGAAATATCCCGAGATGCGAAGTATTATTTGCAGCCATTTGCTAATTAACATTCATGGTATGTAGCAAGGTTATTTCAGATTTTGCTCTCTTAGCCACATGAAAGCATAATCCAAGGCGAGAGAGCAAAATCCGATACTCTCACAAATGATTCATCATTGTGAAACATTTATTGGCCAGTGCTTCAAAAATATTGACCTTGTTCACCTCCACTATCCAAGACATGTCTAATAAATCACTAATTGTGTAATGATTTAAAGAAAAAGGATCAAATAGAACAAATGAAATAACAAAGAAGAAGGAGATAAGACTAGTGCCTGCAGATGGCTTGCCACATTTTCCCTTGTAAGCCCGTCAACATTCATCAGGTCAAGAATCCTCTTTGGGACAGCTTCTGCAATAGAAATAGGACAGAAATATCCATTTAATATGGGAACATTCATAACAAGCATAGTCAGAGAAAAACTTAATAATGCTAAAGAACTCACTTTCGATGCCCAACTGACCAACAGCTGCAACAAACTTCCTGTGAAGTTCTATGGACCAAACGACACGAGCTCTCTTCTGAGTTGTTGGATCTTCATTGTCATTTCCATTTTCATCATTCTCATCTTCTTCATCCTTCCTTTTCTTGTTACATTTTCCGTTTTGATCTACATTACCTGTTGGTGATTGCCCTCGACCACTTTCTCCACTTACCTGATAAGATTTGTCTTGATCATCAGACTTGCTCTGGCTCTTAGGCTCAACCTTCTTTTTTCTGATCACATGTTGCCATATGTTCCTCAACTCCTCAATTCGAACAGGTTTCACCAGATAGTCGCAAGCACCATGATCGATTCCCTTCCTTACAAGTTTGGTATCGCTGTTTGCAGACAACACTGGACCAAACGAAAAGTTCAAACATCAACTAATTAAGAAAATCTCAAGTGTATAATCCAAACATTACCTTAAAGATCCTCTATTACAAGTGAAACAAAATGCAATTAGTTACTCGATGCTAATATAGAATGACAAGGGAGCAAAAAAACATTCCTTTTTTTTGTTTAACCATATGGTATCCAAAACCTACTGGTCTGACTAATCCAAATTCACTCCACGTAATCACATCAAAAAGGGTAAGTTCTCCCTATCAGGAATTTCTCCATTCCCTGGATTTGAACCCAAGAACTCCAGTCAAGGGTGGAGGGATCCAATTCATCCCACAATATCCATTAGTGCTAAAGGGATCAAAAAGTTGAAAATGATAGATCTATGCAAATAAGATAAATGAAGATATTTTACTTACTTATGACTGGAAGATCCATCTCAAGACCAACAAGTTCAAGAAGTTTAAAGCCATCCATATCAGGCATGTGAACATCACTGATGACCAAATCAAATCTATCTCTATTCTCCCTCAACATCTTCAATGCCATCCTTGCCTGATTTGTTGTAGTTACTGTGCAAAAACAAAAGATCTTCAGAATAATAATGCAATTTATCAACAATCATGAGGAGGAAAACACAAAAGATTCATAAAGCTAGAAATATCTCAAAATAAATCAGGAATATCGAGGCTAGTAAAACTTGAAATGAGAGATAGCAAATGATTCAAAATAGAGAATTTGGGAATTGAATATGTACAAAAGCAAAAGCAAAAAAGTAAATCAAAAGAACTCCAATTTCCCTTATTGTTCTATCAATGATTATTGAAAGGACATGGTCAAAATCAAAGAGAAACTGTACATGAAACACCTATATTCCAGGGTAAAAGAGTTTAAAATGCTCCTGTTGAGTGTTGAAAACAAGAAACAACAATGATAAAACAAGAAAAAGAGTTCCTTTGTTTTTTTCTCACATAAAAACAGAAAACCTACTTCAAAACTAGACCTCACAAACAAGAAATCAAGTACCTAATTGGCAAATTATCATAATTAACCAAAAACAAAAAAAAAAAAGATCCATAGCATCAAGCATTTACCCTGATACTGGCATTTTCTGAGCAAACCATCCAAAAGCTTCAAACAAATAGGGTCATCATCAACAGCAAGAACTCTCATACCAATAGGAAAATTATCATAATTATTTCCCCTTTCACCACCACCCATATTCCCTCTAATTTCTTCCACAGTCATTTTCTTGAACCCCACACAAAAAAAAAGATTGCACCCCAAAACCAAGAATCCCAGACAAAAAAGTTCAAAACTTTACCACAAAACAAATCACTTCCTTGAATCTTTCTCAAACCCCCATAAACTCCAATTGTCAGAATAAATCCAAACACACAAAAAAGTTCAAAACTTTACCACAAAACAAATCACTTCCTTGAATCCATAAACTCCAACTGCCAGAATAAATCCAAACACACAAAAAAGTTAAAAACTTTACCACAAAACATACAAAACAAATCACTTTCTTGAATTTTCTCAAAACCTCATAAACCCCAATTGTCTCAACAAATCCAAACACACAAAACAAATCACTTTCTTGAATCTTTATCAAAATCCCATAAACCCCAATTGCCTCAATAAATCCAAACACACAAAAAAGAGATCAAAGATTGGAACTTTGAAATGGTTTGTAGTAGTAAGTAATAAATCTGTACGTGTGGATAATGATGGTTTATGGCTTGGTTACAACCCAACAATACAGCAAATCATACAAAAAAAAATCTAGTCATCACAACTAAACTTTTTCTTCTTCTTTTGTTTGTGTTTGTCTTTTTTGCTTTTTTTTCCTAATATGCTCACCCACCCCCTTACCCTCTATTCCATTGGTGGGTAATAAAATATTGCTTATTGGTGTCTGTTATGTAGTCGTAGAATATATGTATATTATATAATATAATGAAAGTGAATAATAGAGGTTTGCTTATTATCTTTTTCTTAGAACCTTTTTTGAAGCATGCATTTTTGGAAGTAAGCTTTTTTGTAGCCTTAAAAAAATAATACATAAATGTCCTGTTCTTTTAACTTAATTTCAACTGACGACTTTTAATATCATGCTCAACTGACATTTATATTTTTCAATTTATATGTACATAAACACTTGTATAATTAAATAAATAAATAAACATATTTTAAATGATAATTCATGTGACATACATTCGAATTAATTAGTATCATAACATGTACTTTAACTTTGTCTTACCTGATATTTATGTCCTTCAAAAGAACGAGTTGACATTTGAACGTGTATAAAGTTAAAAAAGTAAATACATGCATCATTTCGATACACTCGAATTGACTTGTATTATGTCATATACGATGTGTATGTTTATTATTCAACTTCATAAAAGCTAAGTGACTATTTTTACATATTCAAAACTGACGGACATAAATATTAATTAAAATCAAGTTAAAAAGGACACTTTTTTATATATTATGAATTTAAGAAAAGTATACCATGTGACATATGTCTATGTACACACTCACAATTCAAGAAATCTTGGCCATTCATTAGTCACGAAAATTATGGCTAAGTTTTCTTGAATCTTAATTAGATTTACCTTTTAGATCAAGATTGCCAACTAATCAAAGCTTTCATATCCTTTATTTATTCCTTTTATGTTCTAATGACTTCTTATCTCTTTTGTTTTAAGTTGATCAATAATAGAAGAAAAAAAGAGTAAGTATTTTGCACAAGGATTAAAACTTGTTGAGGTGGAGAAGAAGAATGGACAATCATTAATGAAGAATCTTGGTTAATAATTCAAGGTATAAATGCTAATGATATTCCCTTAGGTATTTTTCTATTTATAGAAATCATTTAATGCCTCCACTTTTTAACCATTTCTTTCTTTAGAGTTTGAATATGATAAGGTTTGAGTGATTTGAGGTTCCATTTTTGTTTAATTTTTTAACTCATTTTATGAAATGACTAGTTAGCCCATCAATTAAAGTGTTTAAATTATATACACTAGTATTATATTTTATATTTTATTTATAAAAAACAAACATGTTTGAGAGGGATATAAATGTAATTATAACTTCCTAAACATGTGCTATACTGTTTGAGTCAATGAAGAAATTTTAAAGGTAAATTACTTGTTTAGTACTTTACATTTTTTGCCTTTTTTATTCTCAAAGTTGAAACATAACTGTAGTTTGAAAATTTTGCCTTTTAAGGCAACATTCACTAACTTTTCTTTAATATATAATAAAAATAAATGTTTGGATATTTTAAGTGGAAAATTTAGTGTAATAAATAGATAATAAGTATATACTATCTTTTTCTGTTCATTAGGACTTTAAGACACTTCCTTAGATAAATTTGTTAATGAAATTTCCCTTTGTAGTTGTTCATTTTCAAAAAAATAAAAATAAATAAATAAATATATATATATATATATATACACACACGCATTTATTTATTTTTTTAAAAATCCAAAAATTGAGTAGATAACATAACAATTCATTCAAAATGTTTATTGGAATAATTACTGAATATTCTTCAGTAAAATATAGTGATTTTTAGTAGTGTAATATCTGGTGAAATAATTAGATCCCTTCACTTATAATCAAAAGTTTCGAGTTCAAACTTTAGAAATTGAGAAATTCTTGATGAAAAACGTTTCACTTTTTAAATAAATCTTATACAATACGAATTGAAATTGGTTGAATCAATTAATCTGTGATATCTTATGATTAAAAGAACATATAAGTTGGCAATATTAGTTTTCTTTTTCCTAAAATAAGGGAAAATGTCATGACATGAAGTCGCCTTATTAAATTTTATTGTCTGGTAAAGTATTAGCCATAACATGTGCAATTAAATACAATTTTTGACTATTAGAGTGTTTTAGATGATAGCTTTTGAGATCCCAAAATAAAGTCAAATTTTTTCTCCAAACTTTTTAAGAAGATTTTTTTATTAGAGAGGGAAAAATTAGCTTATAAGTATATAATTAATTTACTTAACCAATTTAAATTTGAACGGATTAATGATTCACCATTTAATAATCTCTTACATTCATTTTGATCCCTTCAACTTAACCCATCTAATAATTGGAATGATATGTAGCACAAATTAATACATGATGTCACATCATTAAAATATATTTTTTCTGATATAAAGTCATAAATCATAATAAAGGGAAAACAATTTTATTACGTAATTAAATATGTTATAATAAAACAAGCAAATAAATTAAAATATGATAGCTCTTCTTTATTGTTTTTTTCTTGTTGATTAAAAGGTGGTTTGGAATAGCTTCTTGAAAAGGAAAGACTTTGTGTGGAGTGTACCTTTTAGGTGATAAGAGCTAAGTTTGTAAGTTTTATTTTAGTTTTGGACAATGATTTTTCTCCCACCTTATATTATAATAGGTTATGATTTAAATTTATTTAGCACTTTATTGTTTACTATGTCTAGAAATGTAACAAATGATTGTTTGTTACTTATAATGTTCTTAAAAGATTTTCTTCATCCATCAGAGTCATGATGAGTTGTAAGTATTCAGTTATTTTTATTAATTAGAAATTTTGAGTTCAAATCGTGGTTTCTAGATATTATATTGTGTTTATTAGAAAATATTTTACCCCACCTTTCACCTCCTTAAAATGAAATTTTCTAAAGCAAATTTAACTTTTGTCATGTCCCAATGAAAATGTCGAATACTAGACCAGAAACAAGAAAAAGAGAGAGAACATTCTCATGACCGTCAACGTATTTGATGAGATGTTTGGAGATCCCTTAACCCTTAATATTAAACCTTTTATTTGAGCTCTAGCAAAGTATAATCTTTTGATAGCGAGCGACTTTTCTTTCCCACTAAATGAATCTACATAAAACAAATTTAAATTAGTAAAATTCAGCGAATCTCGGATGCCAAATAATTTAATCGAGTTCTTTTTCTCATGAGACCGACAAGTAGAGACAGAGCTAGAAGTGCAGAAAGGGATATATGCAAATCAATTATTTATTATGAACACATAATGCGCTCAAATATTTGAATTCATGGTCAACGAACTAGATTGAAAATCATGAGTTCTTAGATTCGAAGCAAATATACAAATTAATTTCTTTCATCTATCCAAATCTTAATGAATCGAGTTCAAATATCACGTCCACTCAAATTAGTTCGAAACCACAATTATAAAGATATATAGTATTTGAAACATAATTACAAAATACAATAAAATCAATACAATTTTTATTTTATATTTTTAAAAAAGTGAACACATAAGATTTCTGTTTCAAGTATCTAAAGTACCAAAAGAGTACACATTTATTTATACAGGTCCTACACTGCAATAAAGTGCCAGATACCCTCCACGTTTCGTTCTGTGATTGGCTGGAAAAAAGTATCACTGGGACCCACGCGTGAGATTCCTTTTATTTAAAAAACATGTGGGTCGCAGGTCACTCCGTTGTCTTATATTAGTTGTTCATTTTTTAAAACGTTTTTAAAGGAATTATTGGTAAGAGGGATACATTTGAAAGAAAAGAATTAACTATTCTCTTCGTCTTTTTTATTATCAAATTTTGAATTGACACACCTATTAAGAAAAATAATGACGATGCAGTGAATTTACCATTTTAAAGAAAAATTGTTCTTTCTTGATTTGTCAAAAATGACGAGTAAAAAGGGAAATCAAATTAGAAAATCTAGTAAATAGGGACGGAGGAAGTATTGTATTGTTAGTTCAAATACAATGTTTGTTTTGATTGTTACTTAAATTCTATTGTATCGTATCGTTTAAATTTATCGTTAGGTAACGACGAAAAAACTCATTTTATGTAACAACTAATTTTGTGTGATCGCGTCGTTACCTTAATACTTTCTCTTTTTTTGTCTTTATTTATTATTTGATAATCATATTTCATCGTTTATCCTATCTTTTCATAGTAGTTCTAACTTGTACCCTACTTTTCTTGTAGATTTATCACTCAAATCACAGATATGTGACATTATGTAACAACGGAAAATAATACAATCTAGTCAAACATTGTATTCATTAAAACAATAGAGTACGATATAATAAAACACAATACAATACGTAACAATCGTCCAAACAAAGCGTAAAGGTAAAATGAAAAAATAAATGAATTAATATTATCTTGATTTTTTAGGTGTGGGCCCAGTTTGGGAAATTGATCCTAAAAGATTCTGTCACCTGTAAACAATAAGATCAAAAGGCTGTGAAAGAGGTTAGCCCAAAATCAGAATGCTTATGTCATAAAATTCCTCTCAACTCTTTGAAGTTTGAAGGAGAAAAAGTCTTGTTTAATTTTTTCTCTATTATTATTTTTTTAATTCACTTTTTTTTCAAAAAGGCTTCGGTTATAGTGTTATTTGTGGTTGTTTTTGTCACTATTTTTATGATTTTTTTCACTATTGTATTTGTTCTATGTACTTATTTTTTTTCATATACTTTACTAGAGTAAGGGTCTATCGGAACAATCTTTCTTTCTTCACAAGGTAGCAGTAAGTTTATATACATTCACCCTCCTCAAATTTTATTTGTAGAATTACAAAAAGTATATTATTATTGTCGTGTCACATGAATTAGAAAAAAAAGGAACGTAAAAATGTTTTGTGCAATTTATAAATTATAAGTTTAAGTTGTAAAATTAATAACTAACACTTGTGTTAGAATAGACCGTTGTTGCACTTCTTAAAGTGTGGCATGTAGTCTTTGTGTGATTTATAGATTAATGTTTGAATTGTAATATTTATCAATGATATTTAACATTAAGGTAAATTAAATTGCCTAAGTTTGCAGTAACCCATAATTAGAATAAAAATTTTGTGAATTATGTGTAAACATGAGATGTTTTATGCTCCAAATCCTATAAGCATGTAGATTACATAATTTACTTTGATGCCCCCAATCTCTGAAATTATCTTCTTTTTTAAAAAAAAATTGACCTAAAACCGACTTAAAATTGAAATTATTGAGTATTAGAGTACGCTTCGATTTACGCTATAATATTATTTAGTGGAATCCAAACTAAGACATCATTATATTTGGTGAGTACCAGCTGGCTACCAATTGGAATGTCAATTTTGATAAGACATGAATATCAAATATGTACTTTTGTTAATTAACCTTATGTGTCGAGCAAATACATTTAGGGGCCGATTTAGTGCTTCGATATCGAGTTTAATTAAACTTAATTAATATTTTTGATGTAAAAAATAAATTTTGAAGTATACAATCATAATAATGGAGGAAAAATAAAATAAAACAATGAGTATGTTTTGCAAAAAAATAAAAGAAAAGTGATATCATGTCAATCCTTATTCACTATAGTCAGTCGAATAACAATAGTACTAATTCATTAATTAACTAAGTGTACCTTAATTTCACGCATGATTATAGCATAATGATCAAAGCCAACCCCCAATCCCAATTAGTTACTTATGAGATAAATGCAAGTTAATGTGTTCCTGGTTGGAGGTATTGGATACTCGATGAAATTAGTCGAGAAGTATGTGAATTGATCCGTTCGTGACCACGATTAAAAAAGAAAAAAAATCCAACAATAGTTGTTCACTATTGACTTGACACACCCCTTAAGAAATAATAAATAATAGGGGTAATATTATTATTTTATCCTTTGACTTTATTAAATTTAATGTTTTGAGAAATGTGTTAGATGATAAATAGTATTTAATAGCAAGGGTAAAAAAGACACAAAAATATAAATTATCTCTTGATTTTCTAAACTAACAAATATTGTTGAATAACAATTTTTAATATAGCGGACAACTATTGTTAATCACATAAACAAAAAATTAAATGTTCACCTTTCACATTTAGTTGTCAAAATAATTTACACTTCACTAAAACTATGAAACAATTTAAAATACTTCAAAGACTTCCATTGTTTCATATGTATTTATACTTCATATAGGAAATACTACTAGTTTTTGTACTACATACTTTACATTTTGGATTGTTTTTCTATATTCTAATTATTCTATAATGTTACCACCATTGAGAATGAGATCTAATTTATATTAATCAATCAATAATCATGTGGAAGTCGCAAATGACACGTCAAATGAGGGAATTAGTGTTAATATATACCACTAGTGTGAGCTTAATTTTTTTTAGTGGTGATTCAATTATATATTTTTTTAAATAAAACAATAAAAAAAAACTAGTATACGTAATAATGATTCAATCAAGTACCATGCATCTTCATCCATTAATTTTGTGCTGTTGTTTTTCTAATCCGTATTAAAGAGAGGTGATTAAACAAATATGATACTTTACAATTTAGCGAGAACACAAATATATTGAAGGTGTTGTAGGGTAAGATTTTGACCTAGAATTAGATCAGAAGGTTAATAAGCAGTTGTGTACGGTTGTCTAGTTTTCCTTCTCAATAACACAATTTTTGTTCTCATATTATCATATTGTTTGTTTTCACTATTGTTATTTTCTTCATTATTTTCTACCTGACTTCTTCGTTATTATATTATTATTTTTACTAATTTCGATAAAGTTTACTTGAGTTGAGAATCTGCCAAAAAATAGTATTTTTACTTATTTACGAGTATGTTGTACTTGCTTTTCTAATCTACTAAATAATTAAAAAGAATTAAAGTTTAATGACAATTTGCTTCTTTGGAGATATTCTTGAGGATTCGTAGGGCCACAATTTACCAAAAGAAGTAGAAAAAATTATATTAAAAATGGACCCCAACAAAAGCCATTGATTTTTTTATTAAAAAAAAATTCATGTATTTATTTTTTAGTGGAAGCTAACATCATACTCCAATTAAAAATTAATAATTGGAATAAAATATCTACTTTTTAAATCACATAGGTTGAAGAGTGGAGGAACTTCAGTCAAATCATACAAAACATATTCCACTTCAATGTTTTGCAAATGTAAAAAACATGAAAAAATTGTTGATCAAATTTGTTTTTTTTTGTTTAATTGACCATTTATACTTGAATCGCATTAGTTATATATTATGACTTAAAATTCTCTGATACTCAAGATTATGTCCAAAAGTCTTTATTTCCGTGATTCAAATTTAAAATATTTGATTAAAGATAAAAACATTGCAGAGTGTTCATGCCATATATTTATAACTGACCCCGTATATATTATTTTTTTATCACTAACTAATAGAACAGTAGGAAAAAGAAAACCTTTTTGGATTATCCTTGGACATCATGACTAAACATGATTACTATATATATTGACCTAAAAATCATCATGTATTTCGGTGTTTATCTCTTCTAATCCCCCCCCCCCCCTCCATATTTAACTTTCATAGTTAGATATTAATTATTGGAAAAACTACATATACACCTACTTTACTACCATATTTACTATTATGATATTTTTACTTTAAAAATATTACGTATCTTACCACTACTTAAGAGTTTTCTATCATATATTGAGAAAGATACACTTAGGTACATGTATTTTGCCACTAGATACACTAAATATAGGGAGCGAGGTGCGCGAGAATCGTATGTATCTCACATACATGCGAATCACACTAGATAAATGTATTTGTATGTATCTGACGTGATTCACATGTATCTGAGATACTAGATATATGCGAGAGTGGAGAGCGACATGGGAGAGAGGCGAAGCAAAATTTGTTATGTATCCCAGATACATGCGAATCCACATGGATACAATGTATCTAGAACAAATTACATGTAATTTTGACCCCATGTATCTGTAGATACATACATCTGGACGTATCTAAATGTATTGGGATGCACAAAAATATGGTAAGATACGTAATATTCCAAACTAGAATGTATCTAAGTAATTAACTCCTAAACTAGTGAGGTTTACGTAAGTTTCCTTCATTATTTAATAAACACACAATTACATAATCAGAATTTGCACATAGATAACCCCTAGGCCACAACTTTGTTACTAAAAAAAATGAAGAAAAAAATAAAAAAAATTATAAAACACTAGCTGTCAAATGAGGTTTTAACCTATGATTAATCCATAAAGTTTAGTCTCTATTAGGTCAACCTTATAGCACTTAAAAGTTAGGAGTATTTAAATGAGAATTTGTATAATATTTAATTAATGAGGGATTCCAACATCATCATGAACTTAATCAATGTCCAAAATGTCAGAAAAAGAAAAGATTCATATCCACTTAATTAGTTGGCTAATTAAAGTTGTATAGTGACATAATTTGGTCTAGGGTGGATGACAGTTTTAAAGCAATCACTATAATTATCCTCAATTTAGCATTACAAAATTAATGATTAAACTATATATCAATACATGTACATGTCCTGGTTAAAGAGATTAATTATTTCTATTATATCCCTTGTAGGAGAATGTTATACTTTATTTTTCGTATTTCTCCTTTTTCTTAAAAAATAATTAATTATCAGAGTTTTTTTTTTACCTTCATTTATATTGAGGCTTTGGTAGTCTTCAAACGATTATTATTAAAGATAAAATGGAAAAAAAAATTAATTAATTAGCGGGTTTTTTTTTAACCTTTGTTTATATTGAGGCATTTGTAGTCTTCGACCAATTATTATTAAAGACAAAATGACAAAATGACAAAAAAAATAGCTAATATTATCTTGAAGTTCTAAAATGATAAATAGTCTGAGATAATTTCTTTTTTTAAAAAAAATAATCAGGACAAATAATTTTGAAACGGAGGGAGAATATCCCATTGTAATTTTCATCCACTAGTAATTTGATTCCCAATTTCTCTCTCTACACTTTTGTTTTGTTACAAAATCATGAGTCCAAGAATATTTATTTATTTTCAAAATGTTTGAGACTTTGTATTACCAATGATATTATTGTATACAATTTTCAAGAACTCAAATTCATTTGTTATTAAACTTTTAAACATATATATAGATATGTTGTTTTGTCTATCCAATTAATAATCAATGTTGAGACACATAAAAATAAATTACCTAACTTTTCCACCACTAAAAGAATATGATACAAATGGAAAGGGCCTTATAATTAGCTTCCATTTTTGTTATAAAATGTCAAGGAATGTTATAAGAATATTACCCATACATTTCTAAAGAAATACTCCTAGTATAGTATAGTATTATATATTTTTTAACTTTGGTATTGAATAAATATAATATTGAATGGCTGTCCATGTGAAATCTTTGATGGAAATTGTCTTTCTTCTATCTCACATTAGCTGCAATTATAAAGTTATTAATAGACAAATATATAATTGTATGCTTCTAAGTATCAACTACTTGACATTGATATCTTGAAATAAGGATAATTTAAATTATACATACAACGATGAATAGAACATTAAACACATAAAATCAACATTTTAAAGCCCGACTCAATCCAAAGTCTTAAGTTCTTTCTTTAGATCGAAGTCAAGACAATACTTTCTATGATAAGGTACATATTGGTTTCTAGATCTCGTGGTTAGTTAAATTTTTCTAGCTAGGACTAATAAAATTAAATTACCCTCACTAAATTCATTCTTGAATTATTCATTCGATGAAATTAGTTTCGATAAATAAAAAATTCTTATGATTTTTTCTTTCTTCGACGAAAGAAATATACGCATCGATGCAGATCCATAAGCTTAGAAAAAGGATAGTGACACCTTAAGCAAACAAATTTTGTAATATAATGTGGTAAAAATTAAACAACAAATTCATGTATGACTTTGGTGAGAGTCCAATATTACAAACCAAGTAAATATTTAAATAAAAATGCACAAATCATATAAGTTATAGTATTCTTCATTATATATTTTTTTTAAAAGTTTCACAACATTACATATACCACTAGGAGACAATATTGATATGTCATAAGATTTGCAGACAACAAAAGAATATATACTTGGCAAAATATATTCTTCAGTATAAGAACCAAAAATAAAAACAAAAAAAAAGAGTCTACAAAATGTTCTACAAAGAAGTATTCATAAGAATATAAGAATTAAAATAAGAAAGAGTATTAAAGATGTCATAACATTAGAACTAGTTTTATTATTTATTTATTTTTCTCTATGTCCAATGGGACCTAAATAACCTACCATGTGCAAGAGAGAAACAAACAAATCCCACTCAATCTGGAGCACACAATTTTTTTATTTATTAAAATATTATATAGTAATATTAAGATATTAATTTAATTAAGTTCCACGTATTGACAACATATAATTTTTTTTTACATCATCAGGTTAACTAACTTACAATATATAACTTTTCATAACATCATAACAAAACTGCATGCTATAACAAGTTAAATTACCTCTGTAAATATATTGCATTTCGACAATGAGGATTGATAGAGATTCAATTAATTTGAATCATTCACATCACAATAATAGTAGCATGAAAGCCATAAGTCGAGGGATCGCCCATAACATAAGGCTATTAGAACTTTCAGGTCCCTCTCTCTATAGATAAAGAGAGATAAGGTATGTCCTATCCGTTTCTCATCGTTAATCTAAGTTCACCTAGCCCCTAGCCTCTCGCCCTAGAGTTTTTATGAAGACCCTAGTATTGCATGTGTATGATAACGCCAAAATAATGAAATGAAAATTATTTACAGTATCAATGTATATAACTTAAATCCATAAAATATTTGGATGGAATTCTTTATGGAAGCACTAATGTTAACAATATTTTATCATACACATAAACTAAGATTTCAGTTTCACACAGGCAGATGCATGTACTAACACAGAATTTCAAGGAGAATATTCATATGAACAATGAACCTGCAGCCTGTAATTGGAAAATTAATAGTAAAATATAACACACACAAAAAAAATAATCGAATGCGATAAAGGATTCAAGCACTTAACACGGAGTTTAAGAAAGGTATGTATAATCTTGTGGTTTAACTAAAGATACGTAGAGTATACCAAAATGCCATTTAATCATTGTAGTCTTCCATGTGAAAAGTTGAAATTAACTACTTGCCAAAAAAGGAAAGATACGTTCTTTTTGAAAGAGACTAAAAAGGACAGTAAGTCAAATAGATTGAAGCGGAGCGAGTAGATTATACACAGCAAATAAATTTGCATCTCTATTGCCAAGAAAGTTTGATCTCTACATAAAACACTGAGAATCCTAATTGTACAGAGAGTTGAATACAAAGTTCTAACCATAATCTTTTTCTGGGATAATACACACTGTTACATTTAACAGACAAGTCAACTATGTTCTTGTCCAACGCATAAACTAATCACGTTCAATCTATAATGAACTGGCCAAATCTTACCTGTGCCACATTGCTCTGCAGCTCGATCTTTGAGTTGGTAACATCGGTGTTAGAACAGACAGCTTCTTGAATCAGTTATGTTGCTGCAATAAACGCGGACCTTTGGTTTCTTGGTGCTGTGCAGCATTTCTTACCAAACTAGCTAGAGCAAATCATTTTTGTCTCTTTCCGAATCTTAAGCATCTGTTGTGTTTGGATTCAGTTATACTCGGGGCTTGAGAAAGCCGTCCTTTGTTTCGTTTAGAAAACGAGTGTTTCTCCATTGCATTAACGAATTTGCGCATGTGCTTGATGTACTCGGGAAATGTCTCTAAATTACAATGTCCTCCACCTTCTACCCATAGCGGATCATATTTCTCTTTGGCAAGTTCCCACAAACGCTTACCATGTGAAAAATCAACAACTTCATCTGATGTACCCTGCAAATGAAATTGGGAACTTTAGTGCAGGAAATTAACTAGCTAATCCCTTATCGGAACTTCTACAGCTAGGTTAAGCGGAAAAAACAAATAAATAGGGCGATGAACTAAACTATCATAGTATTCAGGAAATTCATTAAGTATTGACTACTACATAGAGTTCAAAAATTTTGCATTCTAGATGGAGCATAAAGGTTTAATTAAGCACACAAGAACGAAATATAATGACACTTCAGAGGGTGATATCAATGACTTTTTGAGCACAGAAGCATCATAACCAACTTCACTGCACATCAATGCCTAGTGGTATTGTACAATAAGTCAAGATAGTAGATAGTGATCAATTGATCCGCAGAAATGCATCACTGTATATCGAACAAGTAAATCTGATTTCACTTGTGTAGGAGAACCTTCCCTGTAACAGTTTCAAAAATGTTACAAGGATGATCAAGTAAGTAGGCAGCATTTTTTGAGAAATTCAGGTAGGATCTTCCAGTGACACATCTCATTCTGTTCTGTATCCTCCGAGAACCCGTCAAGCATTCAGTTAAACTATCACTATTGCTTTTCATTGATATTCCTTTCCCAAGCATTAGTATCCTTCTGCACTATAGCTTCTAAGGTTCATTTAAAAGTTCCCTCATTTGACAGTTCATGAATATGGACTGAGTTAACTGTTTAATTTTCTTAGTCTCATGATTTCCCACCAAACGGAACTTAAAATTGTCATTTGTGCATATGACAATTCACAAATGTGCAGACACGAGATTTCTCAAAAAATATAGGGAAATAAGAAATTTTCCAGCTAAAGAGAAAAATAACTTGTTTACATTGCCATCTTGGATTAGTTCCTCTCCTCTTTCCCACATTAGTAGAGTATTATTTAGTAATCACATAGTTGCTTATTCTTCTATGTTTACAACTATTTGTTGCTTCATTTGCTTTGTATCTTGCTATTTTGCTGTCATATTTTTCTTGCGATTCTACCTCAAAACTTTTCTTTTGAGCTGAGGGTCTATCGGAAATAGCCTCCCGACCTCACA
This sequence comes from Solanum piurae, assembly GCA_029582685.1. Taxonomy (NCBI): domain Eukaryota; kingdom Viridiplantae; phylum Streptophyta; class Magnoliopsida; order Solanales; family Solanaceae; genus Solanum; species Solanum piurae. The sequence continues at coordinate 54,468 of JAJOOO010011370.1, forward strand.
AAGGTAGGAGTAAGGTCTGCATACATCATATCCTCCCTAGACTCCACTTGTGGGATTACACTGGGTAATGTTGTTGTTGTACATTGTTATCTTGGACAAACCAAGGCCTGTTCTGTCATTTACTGAGGAAGAATTTCCGGCACGGTTTACCTTGTCATCTTTATTTCTTAATATGCCATATCTTGCAACATAAAATTCAAATATAATAAATTTTACTCTGACAATATCAAAGTCACCTTATGTGACGTGTTGACAACAGAGCAGAGATGTCCGTATCTCATTTTTCAAATGAAAATTCGACAAGTATTTTTACCGAGTGCTCACAGTGTGTCATGTCAGGTCATGGATACTCTGGCCTTTCAGAGTATCTGTAGTAAACAATTTCAACGACACAAGGCATTCTGAGTGCACGAGGACCAAGGAAATTAAAGACATATTTTTGGCAATATGCATAGTGAAACTCTTTTTCTAAGCAGGTTCTTCAGTGTGCTCCATAAACTTTTACGTAGCTTCCAATATTAGAATAATAACATCAACTGTAGGATTCTACTTAGCGCTACGGAGAGAAGAAAAGTATAAAAGATACTCGTGATTAGAAGCATAGAGTTGTAATAGTTGTCCAGAATTTTGAATAAAAGGATTACGAAATCATGTAAGGTAGTGGAGCTGAGAGATATGTTCATTCATTTATCTGCAAACCTCTAAAAGCTTGATAGTTGAGAGATTTGAAAGACGTCCAAATAATTATCTTAGTATGCAATCCTTGCCTCTTTATATAAAAAAGGTTGCTTGAAAGAAAGGACCAGTAATGAACAAAAGAAGTTGGTTTTGAAGTGAATTAGATGCAATATGTGGATAATTTTCCTTGTAAACTCATAGTCTATAAGGGTTTTCTTAGAACAAATTCTTTCAAGGAGACAATAACTATTCTTGTAGATAGCGAGCTCGCTAATCATCTAAAGAGGAAGGGAAGTTTGAAATGGTCCACTATTGGACATTGACAGAAAAGATCATCATAAGTATTGTTGACATGTTCAGTACAAATCACCCATAGTTTGGGAATTGCACCGGACCAATGCTATAAGCTTCCAGAATCCAATGGAACCTTCAGTTGTTGAGTGACATAAATGCTACACAAACACTTGGATGCACCTCCAGTTTTGGTTGAAACTGTTAGCAACTTCGTTTCACGCATGTCTACTATTTTACATGAAGAACTTGATTCTAAAGATCAAGACAATAACTAATAAGCGTACACACTAACCTCCCAGATCCCACTTGTGGGATTACACTAGGTATGTTGTTGTTTGTTTTGAACCAAAGAAAATTAGAAAAGTACTGGTCTCCAGAAAATCATTTTTCTTTTCTTTTTACCAACTTCAGTCTGATTAGTAACAATTATAGGGACCAAAAAAAATTCTTTTAAGACTTTTATCTTGATAAGATTTACTAGTATGTAATCAAAACCAAAACAACAAGGCAGGTGGTTGACAGCCTTTTGTACAAGATTTTGGCATCATTTTGAAAGAAAAGAATAACTAGAAGTACTATGTCTGCAACTCCAAGTTAGCTGCGGTATGCAATGGATTCTCATAATCCATTTCACTCTATCTGGGCCCGTTTTATTCCAATACTCAATACTTTGGAGTTCTCTAGCACTAGAATTTCTCTACATTTTCCACTGACACACAAATTTCTAGACTAAAACGACTCCTACAATACTGAGCCAAATGAAATAGCATCCTGACTTAGCCTTAAATCCAACTAGTCAATGTCGCCTATTGTGTCATTTTTTCTAAGATTTGTATGTATTTTGAGAGGTCTCGGGTTCGAGTCCCCTTGGGTACGGAGTCGCCTTGGGTACGGAGCGCTTTACCCCCCAATGTGGGACTTCCCGGCACGAATCCGGATTTAGTCCGGTTCCAATGTGGGTACCGGACACCGGGTGGGAAACCAAAAAAAGAAGAAGAGAGATTGTAGGCCGCTTTGACACCATTTCCTTCCATGCGATGTTACGTATACCATTGCCTATTTAAATATCGTCAATCACCATGTTTTTGCATCTAACAGAAGAGTGCATTGGGAGGTCGACACAAAACATTACCGAACCATATCAAATAACTTCATCTCATATCATCCTCTATCAATAATACTTGCACCTTTTGTCGGTGTGATCATTTCATCTAGTCTAATCTTGTAAGATTGTACATCCATCTTAATATCCGGATCTCTGCAACACTTATCTGGGAGGATCTTAGAGGCTCACATTTACTATAATATGAGAATGGTGGTCTTATATCCGTTTACGAAACGTGCCTTTTATTTTGGTATGTATCCTCCAATCACATTACAGTCATGTAGACTCTTCCATTTCACCAACTTAATATAGTTTTCTGCATTACAACTTACATCTTCCTCGTCCTCTATCATACCATTCTCTTAGAAGTTGGAATGTTGGTAAAACATATCTAATGAAGAAAATTTGAAGAATGAAGAACATAAAGAAGCATACTTTTTGTGAATAATAGATAGAAGTTTAAAGAACAAAAAGGGCAGCCTGGTGCACTAAGCACCCCCTATGCGTGGGGTTTGGGGAAGGGCCGGACCACAACAGTCTATGGAATGCAACCTTACGTTGCATTTCAGCAAGAGGCAGTTTCAACAGCAGAAAAAATGTATGTGAAAGTATCTAGAGGGAAGAAGAAACGAAAGAAATAGATGTTTCTTACATGGATCACTAAAACCGGGCAGCTGACTTTTTGTATTTTGTCTATATTCTGCAAAATGAAAGAGATTTGTCAACATGGTGCTTTGTCACAATAAATCAAGCAGAAGAATTAGATGGGAAAAAAAAGAAGAAAATACTTACTTTGAAAATGTCAAACCAGAATGTCATCTTGACAGGATATAGAACTCGTATTCCTGAAAGTATAGCGCTATGAAGAACAATGGCTCTTAACCTCTGTAAGCGAGATGCCAAGTGTAGTGTCGGCCCACTGCCAACAGATTGTCCATATAGAATGATATCCTCCTGCTTAATGCTGTATTCATTCTTCAAACAATTATAGACAGCTTCTATGTCGTGGTACGTGTTGAACTCAGATGGCTGATAGAAGTAAACAGACATCAATGTTTGAAGACAAAACTCAGAAGGCAAGAGGAGAGAAGCAGAAGAAAATGAACACAAGTGCACGATGATATGGTTTTATTGACATCATCGTGCTGACGAGATAGATCAATGACATGATGCCAATTGCTGTTAGAAATGGAAGTTAGCATGATAATTTGCTTACCTTACCTGACGATCCACCATATCCCGTGTAATCATAGCTGCAATCCAGCACACAAACATGACATCAGTGCCAAAGGCAAAAGAGATTATCGCAAAATAACAGAACTTTCAAGAATTATAATTGCACGATGTTACAGTGTTGATGCGACTACAAAATTCATGCAAGTTTAGGAAACACATGTTAAAGAGTTCAGAAACCAAGAAAATACAGAGAGTTCATACACAGAATTAGAACAAGAACGTATTGGGCAGAAGCAATACACCACAAATCAAAGTAAAGATCAAAGCTTTGGAACAACCCTGGACAATACTATCAAAAACAAGCAACCCCATGAAATCAATTATCCTAAAAACACCCCCACAACCCCAAAACAGAAGGGAAAGAAAAAAAGAAGAATATTATCAACAAAAAGGAACATGCCACATAATATTAGGCAGAAGCAATACATGAAAACAAAGTGAAGATCAAAACTTTACAACAACCATTAGCAATACTATCAATAACAAGTAACCCCATGAAATCAATTATCCTAAAACCACCCCCAAACCAGAAAAGAAAACACCCCACAACCCCAAAACAGAAAGGGATCAGGAAAAAAAAAAAGAAAAGAATATTATAAATAAAAGGGAACATACCACATAATATTAGGCAGAAGCAATATACAAGAAAACAAAGTAAAGATCAAAACTTTATAACAACCATTAGCAATACAATAAAAAACAAGCAACCCCATGAAATTAATTATCCTAAAAACACCCCCAAACCATAAAAGAAAACACCCCACAACCCCAAAACAGAAAGGGAAAGAGAAAAAACAGAAGAAGACTATTATCAATAAAAGGGAACATACCACATAATATTAGGCAGAAGCAATATACAAGAAAACAAAATAAAGATCAAAACTTTATAACAACCATTAGCAATACAATCATAAACAAGCAAAACCCATGAAATCAAATATTCTAAAAACACCCTCAAACCAAAAAAAGAAACACCCCATAACCCCAAACAAAAAAGAAAGAGGAATTATCTATAAGCTCAACAAACAGGTTAACAAGAACATATTAGGCAGAAGCAATCTACAAGAAAACAAGCAACTTTATAACAACCATTAGCAATACTATCAAAAACAAGAAACCCCGTGAAATTATCCACAACCCCAAAACAAAAAAGATGGATAAAAAGGAGAGCCAAAAACATACCACATAATATTAACACGGAGATGAGCTCTAAGCTCAACAAAAAGATCAATCATTTGTCCCAAATCAGCAGCATTTCCATGTGAGTAAAGAAGTGTAAATCTCCCAGATGGATGTTTCCAAAAAGTAGCTACAATTTTATTACCACCTTTTGTATCTAACAAATGAACATTTACATTCTTATCAGCTGTTATTCCACTAAAACAAACCCTTCCATCTTCATCTTTAAATACTTCATATGTTGGTGGCTCTGGTGGAAAAAATGCAAATTTTGCAGCTACACCTGCTGTTACATTCCCCATTATCAAAAAATCCCACAAACCAAAAATTTTCTAATAAAGATTTAGGCCATCAAATTGACAAAAAAAAATCAAGAATTTCTGTTAGATTGATGAAAAAATGA
>JAJOOO010011371.1:0-40346 GCA_029582685.1 Solanum piurae
ATATATATATATATATATATATATATATATATTACAATGAATCATACACATACATTGTACTTTATGTATAATGAATTTATTTTTAACTGAATTCAATAAATATGATACATAAATTAGTAAGATACAATGATTTTGACGTAATCAAAATTAACCTTCATTGAATTTCAAAACACTCTTTAAATTAATAAATATTAATATATCGATTAAATAATACCTCTATAAATAATAATATTTCATGGTCTCATCTATATTAATTTAAGGAAAAATTACAGAAATCCCACCTTTTAGTTTACTTATTACCATTATCCCCTATAAGTTTTACAAATTTCCAAAACCCCTCATTTTCGCGCATCAAACTTTCTATCGCTACACCCCCTTTCCACTATCTCAAATAGCGCACTAGCCGTAAGAGAAAGAGGTGTCGAATACGGCCACTCATCCGCTGAGCTGGCCGAAAGAAGCAAGCAAAGAGTCTTACTCTAAAGAAAAAGCCTATTCCTATTCTAGAAATCCTGCAAACTATTAATCGAAAGTACTTAGCACTCACCGCTACAATTGGCGGAAATTTATTGGTTAATGTATCTCGCGCATCAGATTAATGTATCAGTGCATCAGATTAGTGTATCTCGCGCATTAGATTAATGTATCAGCGCTTATATTATTGTATCCATTTGAGAGATTTTTGTAATTATAAACTTTTAAAGGATAAATTGTAATTTTGCCTTAAAAGTATGTGATTTCTGTAATTTGCCCTTAATTTAATGAGGTTTTAATGTAGGTCAAAAATATCACCGAATAACTCAAATTTTTTACGAATAATTTTAAATTTTAATCACAAACAGCTCAATCCCAATGAACCTCAAACCATCATTTTTAAAAACAATTCTACAAATCGCAAAACTCATTTATGATTTAAATTAAACTTTTAGAATTCCTGACAATTGTTTTCATTTTTTTCACTTTAATTTATGCAATAATTCTCTTATTATATAAGAGAAAGTTTGTGCTGCCTGCTTCAGGTTTTTTTTTAAAAATTTTAAAAAATATTTCTTTTGTTCTACTTTAATTTAAATAGTGTATAATTTTTTCGAAATTATAGAATCCGTTTTAGCTATGAATTTTAGTTTCGTCTCCATCGACGTGCCTGCTTCAGCGTGTTTTTTTTTCTCTTATTATATAAGAGACAATTTGTGCTGAAGTAGGCACGTCTCCGTCGACGTGCCTGAAAACTTAAAAATATATTTCTTTTGTTCTACTTTTATTTAAATTAGTGTATAATTTTTTCGAAATTATGGAATCTGTTTTAGCTATGAATTTTAGTTTCTTCTCCGTCGACGTGCCTGCTTCAGCGTGTTTATTTTTAAAAACTTAAAAATTTAATTATTTTGTTCTACTTTAATTTAATTAGTGTATAATTTTTTTGAAATCATGGAATCCATTTTAGCTATGAATTTTAGTTGTAAATTCAAGAAGATGGACGCGCATATGCTTCATCGTGTTTCGAAAAAATTTTTTTTAAAAAAATTACTTCTTTTGTTTTACTTTAATTTAATTAGTGTATAATTTTTTCGAAATTATGAAATCATACTCTTTAGTCATTGCTTTATGGATTTCATTTTAGCTATGACTTTAGTTATTTTAAACGTCGGTAATATTTGTTTATATCTTGTAACTACTTTGAGTGAAAAATCAACGATCGATGACGAAAAATACATTAATTATGGACATTTCAATGAAACTCTTCACAGTAAATTTGCGCAAACAAAAAGTAATTAACAACTTAAATATCTAAAAATCATATTAAAATTTAATCAACTTTCTAAATTCTACCTATATCACATAAATAAAAATAAAAATATATTAAGATATTGGACCTGTGCTAGCACGAGCACCTTTTACTAGTATTATATATGAATATCACTCTCACTTTCTATTGAGATCAGTTATTTAATTAAGATCATGCCACAAAAATAGAATCTAATGGCTGGTATTTATTAGTACTAAAAAGGGACTGATATTATTTTGAATTTTTATTTTTCAGGGTGAACCACTAAATTTATCATAAATTAGTAATCCTTCCACCTTGATGACATTGAAACGCAAGTGAAGTTTCGTGTGAATTATGATATCAAAAGATGAAGCAGTAAGCTAAAATAATTTTAACTTAATACTGAGTTTGAAGTTTAATAAGTAAGAAAGTAAAAAATAATAATTTGACCTTTATAGTCTTAAATTAAAAATTGAAGCGAACAATATAATTTATTTATTTTTGTTTTTAAGAACACATATAATGCTTTTATTATTATTAAAAAATGAGATCCTCAAATTTGGAGACTTAAAACAAGTGTTTTCATAGAGTCGCCCTGATGAAAACTATCACATCTTTTTTCTTTATGAGTTTTTCAGAAAGAGACGTTGGACTGCGTAGTTTGCTTTGTTTATTGGTTTATCGTAAGGCATATTGATGTTTACAAGAAAAATAAATGGGAAGAAGAGAATGCATGCATGTAGCGTGTACGTATCTAAATTCATGCATGGGTCTCTAATTTTGTCTTTAAGGTTGAGAAAAACAATCAAATGAATGCACACAAAACTGAGGAATGGGCTTACATGCAAAATGCCCATGCCTTGGATATGATGAAGTTGGAAAATGAGCTTTTTAGCCATATCCAAAAGGATCAACCACATGCACCATCAAAAAATTATTCTGACAATTATAAGTATTTATCCAAGATATATAGAACATGCACTACACATGTCTCAACCAATGCTTACCGTGACAAAGTTCAAAATTTAACGAACGGGTGCAAAATTAAGTTAATACTCATAATAGCTAACATTTAATCCTTATACACTACATAAAGATGTGCACTGAATCACACTTCGCCTAAACTAACCCCCAAACCAAACCCCTTGGTTTTTCTCTTCTAACAAGATAGAAGTTATTCTTGAGTTGGGTCAAATTTGGGCGAGTCATGGTAGGCTAATACAACAATCGGGTCAAGACCCAACCCAATTCAACCCAAATTTGCTTGGATCAAAACGGATTAAGTCAAAATGGGTTAGGTAATGAATTATATAACATGTCAAGACTCAACCCAATTCAACCCAAATTTGCTTGGATCAAAATGGATCAAGTCAAAATGGGTTAGGTACTGAATTATATAATGGGTCAAGACAAGACCCAATCCAATCCAATTTTTGTCAAGCTTAATTATCTTAATTGTTCTTTTAAAATATATCAATAGCTAATAAATTACTTTTTTCTTTATTATCTCTATATCTAACAAATCAAGTTGAAAAAAAATTAAAAATATTTTGTCATAATTTCTCACAAGCCACTTCGGGTTACATAACAATTTAAATTTTAATGGATTAAGATGAGATAGATTGAAATGGTTTGAGCTAATGAACGAGCGAGTTATTGACTCACCCAATTAAATAGTTTAAGGCGAATTGAGTTTGATTTTGCCACCCAATGGAACCAAAATTAAGGGGATTCATACTATAAAAAAGTGAGCATGAATTCGGGTGTGTTTGCTATGAAGGAGGATATTTTCCTGGGAAACTGTTTTGGAAATTAAGTTAATTTCTTACTTATTTTCTATTGTTTGGTAAGTAAGCAAAAATGTATTATTCCAAAAGCATTTATATATAATCTAGAAAAACAATATTAGGGTGAGAGGGGGCCCTCAAGAGTGGGATGATCAAGACTCGAGGTGTAGGCGTTGGGGACATTGGGTGGAAGGAGAGAATACAATAAACATAAAATATCACTTATGAAACTTGTTTTCCCTACTTCACATTGTTTAAGAAAGTAATTTTCCTTATTTTTAAGAAACTATTTTTCCTAAAGAAAATATTCTCAAGAATTTTGTCCAACCAAACATGAAAAAATGTTTTCCTCCATACAATACACACTCAGAGAAGGAGACCAAGTGAATTTAACTTCCTTTTTATTAGTAAAAGATAATTGTTAACATATAGAAAAGAAGGGATGCTCAGATGGTAAGTACCCTCCACCTCCAATCTTAAGGTTGTGTGTTCGAATCAGCAAACAATAGAGCAAAAAGGTACTAGGAAAGCTCATAGGGGAGGGGTTTAAACAAAATAATTTGTTAACATATAGTGTACATGCATGAAAAAAAATAAAAAAAATAGACCTATCTATACCGTGTATTTTCTGATAAAGGGTGTTAAGTGGATTCTCCTTGGACACAAGGTAAACGTCCCCCTGCAACAAGATGTTCTCTTGGAACCAAAGCTTAGACACTCAATCTAGAATAACTTTTCTAGTTAGCATTTTAGACTTTGCCAATATCTTCCATTTTAATGTAATAACATTATGGAAACAAGCATGACTTGAAAAGTGAAGAACTGGCTAACACCTAATATACATAAAGATCAAAATCAGACAATATTGAGGTTATCAGTGTGACTATCACACTGCACCTCGTCAACTTTAAATTCCAGTTAACGAAAATTATTCAATCAATGGGGGATTCATTTTCTTCAAATCGACAATGATACAGTAAACAGCCAAGCTAAAAACATTTTGAAAGGCGTTATGGAACTAAAAGTGCACAATCTAAAGGATAGATTAGCCTATCTAAGTGCAAGAATTAACCAGTTTCATCGTAGTCTAGAAGCATGTTTAGTTTCATCTTAATGAAGTGGTTTAGTATAACTGTGAATGCATATTCATATAAGCCTACATTTTAGTTAGATCAGCCTTTTGAACATTCTTCACCCAAAATTTTCAATTGGCAACAGATATTCCTGCAAATGCAATTCTAATAGCAAGAATAGTGCTCCAGAACACTTAGAAATGGAGCTATTCTCGAGTCATTTCTCAACAGTATATAATACTTAAGTTCTAAGAACAGATTAGTTAAATTCTGAGTTGCTAAGCTCAATAATATGTAGAATGGGCAAACCTGGCTCAAATCCTTTAGAGCTGAGAGATTTTATGAGAGTAGAAAAGACGATATATTTTCTGTACCATTTTGATTTCAAAGATTGTATGTATGTTACATCTGTATGCTGGAATCTTCAGGGGTGGGAAGTGGTCCAAGCAATTTTGTTTGCACATCTAGCATTAGGTTGTTGATGAAGCCCTGCCTTATAAACTCCACTCCTATAAGGCACCGTCAACATCATCACATCATTCTACTTCCCCGTAGCAGAACCCTCTGAAGCTCATCAGCAATCCCTGGCAATAGCACTGGTTTACGAATAAGTCCATTCATTCCAATCTGCAGGCATCTTCCAGTAACATTTTCATCAGCAGTCGCAGTTAAACCAACTATCAATGGCCAGTTACGGCTACCAAACTTCCGAATTCTCATGGTTACTTCGAAGCCATCCAAATCAGGCAGGTGAAGATCCAAAAGGACAATTTGGAATGAGGATACAGCAGGGCTAAGAACACCAATACAGTCACGTCCAGATGAAACTGCAGAAACACTGCATCCCAATTTTTCAAGTAGCTTACTTGTTACCGCTCTATTCACATCATCATAATCTGCTAACAGAACTTTAACACCTTGGAGGAGTGAGTGTGGATGTGAGTGATCAGAAGATTCCACATATTCAGGAATGCCTATGGCAATTGATGGCCGCAGTTGAAGCCCAAGAACGACAGCCATGCTTTGATGAAAACCTTCTGGATTTGGGATTACCCAGATGTCTCCTTGCATCAACTGTTCATCATATTTGCATATCAGAAAGATGTTAGTGCCTAGCCCAAACCACAACTTTATGCACTTAAATTATGATCGAAGGGAGAAAAAAGAGAACAAGTACTAGGGTACTGCCAACTTCTATGTGCGTTTTCAGATTTCATTCCCAAACAACTGGGGTTAAAAGCTCCGTAAAAATCAACTAAAGCAACTTTAGTATCATATTTCCCAGTCACAAGGAAAACCACATATTTAATTACATGACAGGCAATCAAGGTCATGGCATTGCTCCATCTTCTTTAACATGGAAATTGCAGTAGTTAACACCAAGAGAAATCACAATTTAAAAGGTCTCATCCAATTGCAGTAGAAATTTTAAAACTAGTTTGCCTAATATCATTTTGCCTTAGTAATAATAACTTTATTTTCTTTTAACCTATAACAGGATGATTTTATCAAAGTTGAGTGTACTATTACCCAAGAAGGAAGTGATTAGAACCAAAGTTGAGTGTATTAACTCTAGAATATACATACGCAGATGCTGGTATTTAGCAATAGAATACCTGAACCAGCTTTCTGCACACAGTGAAACTCAAGCCTTCATCCATCTCCTTACTGCAGCGTTTTGGCCTGTAATGTGGCAACGTGGTCCCCTCTGACTGAGAATGATTATTGCTTGTTCCAACTTCAAACCTGATATAGGCATTATCACGAGATGAGTTTGACCTCCTTGTTCTCCAAGCTCCACCAATGCCTTCCCTACTTACACTTTCTGGGAGAACCCGAAATGTGAGAAGACCTCCATTGTGGTCCTTCAAAAGATTTCCAACCATATGAAGAATTACTTGAAAAACTCTTCTTTCATCACCGAGAACATGATTTGGCAAAGATTTGTCAACCTCGATGGAAATATTATAACCCCTATAAGCACACAAACACTTGGCAAGACAAGCAGCTTCTTTTATCATAGAATGTAGCTGAAAATGTCTCATCTCCAAAGGGAATCTACCATTGTCCTTTGTTGAAGTATCCATCACATCATCTATTAGGGTTGACACAACATTACTGGTTTTAACCATTGAATCCACAAGAAGTCGCTGCTCATTACCCAATTTTTCATCTTGCAACAAGGAGAGCAGACCCAATATTGAGTGCATGGGTCTCCTCAGACCATGGCTCATAACCATCTGAAATGCATTCCTTGCTTGACTCGCCCTAAGTGCATCCTGCTTTGCTTGTTGCAGAGCTCGGTTTTGCTCTTCCAATGTTTCTCTCATATGCTGAGACTCTTCAAGAATTGCAGCATGGGACAGAGCCACAGCAACCTGATCAGCCACAACCCTCACTATCTCAATTTCCTGGCTGCTCCATGATCTACCTTGTTCACCAGGTAGAACCAAAACCAGTATGGCATAACATTCTGGGACAAGTTCAGGAGTTCCACCTTTGAAGTTCGACACTTTAAGCATCGGCATCCTAATCGCAGCCACAGCTCCTGGTTCCCTACTCCCTCCACTACTCGCAACAGCAAATGGGGAGTCAGCATCAAGTATCTTTACTCCATCACTCTCCTTAATCTGTATAACATCTGGATCACTTCTTGGGATAGGTAAATTATACGCACTATTAAAGCTACTGTCTCTCAGCTCATGAATTAGGTTCATCTCGGTTTTATTCTCATTGGGCTTCCAAACAGCACAGTTATGCAAATCCAGTGTCTTGGATAGCTCCACCAGAGTTGTGTAGAGTATTGTATGACGATCAAGTGACTTTCGAATCTCCTGTGTAAGCATCCGAACATGCCATCCAGCTTCCTTTTGCATCTTTATTAATCCAACTTCTCTACCAAGATCCCAAGTTTTCTTTTTCAGCATAAATTCCCTCACCTTGATTTTAAGTAGCATAGGAAATAGGGTGATAAGGGTTATAGCCGTGGCGAAGGATACCAGTGCAGTGAGGACTTTAAAAATGGTTAAAGCAAGCATAAGCTGAAACGGGTGTTGGCCATAGTAAGTCCAGAAATTGAGCAAATGAGTCATCCCACACAGAACAATGAATGCAATAAATTGAAAGAGCACCCATTTGAATGGAAAGTTAGAACAGCTGACAAAGTAAAGGAGCTCAATTGGGATAGAAAAATACGCAATCGCAATAAAGAGATCACTGATCTTTTGGCACTCTAAGATACTCTCAATGCTCCAAAATCCCTCATCATCACAGTTGCATCGCGGGAAACCATTATCAGCAGCCGATAAGGAAACAAAGAACGATAAAACCAACAAAGCTGATGCTAACGTCCTCAACATTGAGCAAGTCGTCTTCAGCCCATTTACTATATTAAATTTCCATTTTAGCACCAACGCTTCTTAATCAAGAATCATAAACCTGACAGATCCAACAAAACCACATATGCATGAAACAAGTTGTCAATTTCATTTCCAGTTCAACAATGTCTTAGCCAAGAACATGAAAACAGCTTTAAATTTTAAAAAATGGATTAAAAAATGGCATCATGACATCATTACATACAGGAATAGAAACAAATGCATGCACCAACACCCACTTGCAATAATATAATCATAATTTCCCAAGAGCACAGTCTCAAAGACAAACTAGTCCTACAAGTTGAAAAAAGAATATTAACTTGCAAAATAACTATTTTATTCATCCTAATTACAGATAGGAGTCATAAATCCACTATGCACGTCAACCCAAATACAAAAAGCAGATCAAGTTAAACCATTAAAATAAACATGAAATTCAAAGTAAAACCAGAATAGATGATAAAGAAATTGCAGAACATAATTACCAGAAGGAAGAATAAATATAGACATCCTCTCTTGGAGAGCAAAACCCAGAAGAAGCCAATCCAATACTGAGATCTTATCGTTCCCCCACAAGCAGATCCCAAGAATAGGCATCATCTTCTTATCCGAAACTCCATTTCCCCTCACATGCATTGGTATCATCAACAAACCCAAATTAACCAAAAACCCAATGCACCCACTACATAAACCGGTACCACATTACAACCCGTTTTCAGTTTTTCCGATCTCCGGCACCAACCCCACCCCGACCACCACAAAACTAGAGGTGATTAAGGGGCAAAACCGGGTTTTCACTTCATCACTTCCCTTAAAACAAAAACAGAAATACAGAGAAGAAGCTCTCAATATTCTTACTGGCTAACAAATGAAACTTCTAATATTATTCTGAAGGAATTTAAATACGCAAGTGTCTTGTACTAGTACTAGTAGAGAGAAAGAGACTGCCATTGAAAACCATATATATATAGATATAGAGAGAGAAAGAAGAGAGAGAAAGAAGAGGTTTTGTTGGCGCCGTTGTTTGCTGTAGGAGAGAAGAAAATGGAAGCAAAGGAGAAGAATCTTAAAGGAGGGGGTGGGGGCCATAGACCTTACATTAAGAGAACTTAGACGCACTTTTGCTCAATAAAGTAGTCATTTTTTCCATCTATTAGACTCCATTATTATTATTTTATTTAATTCTTTCAAAATCTATTGCTATCTTTCTCTCTCCATCTACATAGATACCGGGGAATAGTATATATTTTGACGAGGGTGGAATGTAATAGCCCACGTGCCAATGGACGAAAATGCACGCGCTACCGGAGGCGCGTGAAGAAAATTCATAAGGAACAGTATCGCAGACATACTGGTTGGCCGGACGGACGCCGGGCAAAGCGAAGGTGAAGCTGAAATTTCGCCGTTTGAGATATCGAAGCACCAAATTTTATTTTATTGTTGAGGGAATACTCTTAAATTTGGCGTGAAATATTAAGTTTATTTTTTAAAATTATTAATTGCTTTGAAAATACCTCTTTAGTTGGCTAATTAAATTTATTTACGCTCTCGATCTTGCAATATGAATGAGATATACACTATTCTTGCCAAATATAACTATGTTTTCAATATTTTTCTCCATTTTTTTTATTAAGAATCCTATGTTTCTACGAGAGTTTGAGATGACTTACTATGTCATGTTGGAGTATATCTTAGTTTAGTTAAACAATTAGAAGAATATTTTTTTGTAAAACTATCAATAATTCAAAAATAAAAATTATTAATTTATACAAAATTTAAGGATATTTTCAAATACTTTTCTATTTATACTCCTAATAAATATTGCACCTAAAATAAACATACCTACTAATGAGTAAAACTTTAATTACAATTAAATGGTACCACTCGTACTACTCTATTTTCCCCCATTTTTCGCTATTTCATGCTATATGGGTGGATTCTTTTCAATGAATTTAACTTTTTTGAAGATAATTTAATTCATGTAATTTTAGTTAAAATAAAATTAATAAATATTCAATCATAACAATTTCACATTTGCAAGATTTGTAACTAAGAGTAAGAGAACATTTGATATTTTTACATTGATTATTTTATTTTTTATAACTAAATAAACATAAATTTATTCTAACTTTTTTTTTTTTAACTATGTAACATTATCAAATACCCTATTTGATATGTTAAATTTTATAGGAAGTAGCTAAAAGTTACCAAACATAACATTAATTAGGAAAAATGGATTGATATACCATCATTATAAAAATGGTTCATCTATATTTTTATTATTATAAAAGTGGTTCACATATTCTACTATTACAAAAATGGCTTACACATATCTTTTTCATTTAACGAAAGTGGAAAAAAATTAACTCTAAATTATTTTTTATTTTTTTATTTTAAAAATATAATCATGTGGATATAAATTATTGTAACAAAGTTTAGAGGTATATTTGATCCTTCTCACACATGTTTTTTGTTCTTTTTACTTCTTTGATTCAATGGCTAATGTGAGCTTTAAATATCACTCTTGTAAATTCTATTTACTTATAATTATTTGAGTTTCTTATTGTTATTTTATTTATTTTATTTTATCTTTTAGTGTAAAAATATGAAAAATAAAAATAAAGAAGTATAGATGAAAAAAGAGAAAAAAGTAAGAAAAAAATAAAAATAAGTTTTATCCAGCTATATTGTAATTTATGTAAAAAAAAATGGTGCATCTATGATAAATTTTATGAGAAAATGAGTGAAAAAATAATTTTGACCATCAAAATAATAAACTCCCAAAATAAAAAAATAGATAAAAATAAATTATTATTTTTTCACTTCTGTTAGATTAAAACGGTATATTAGAGTCATTTGTGTAATGGTAGAACATATGTGAGCCAATTTGTGTAATGGTAGAACATATGTGAGCCAATTTTATAACGAGGGATATATCAACTTTAAATCGCAAACTTGAGGGGTATATCAAGTTCTTTTTCCTATTAACTAGTTGATAATTTTCTTCCTAACCAGCAACCAAGTCATCTCAGGAGATAGAAATCTTAGTAATTTAGTTGGTTGATTACCTAAACTTCACTTTGCTGATCGAGCTCGATTTCTCACATTATAATTTTCTCTCCACTTCTCATTTCCCTACCCCATTTTTTTTATAAAAAAATTTTGCACAAAATGTGTAAGATAAATGTCTTACGTGATTAAGTTTGATTTAATTAATTAATGGACTAATTAATGAATATTGTTGAAGGAGTCACTTAGAGAAGTTAACCTTTGAAAAGTCATCCACTATAGTGAGAAAAAATCTGTTACCATCAAATGTAGGTACTTTGTAGGGACCCCAAACATCCATGTGTACAAGATCAAAGCATGCTGAAGTTTGTATACTACTTATAGAAAATGAATTTCTAACTTGTTTTGCATGAAGGCACACAGTACACTTATTCAAAGTATTTGCTATACATTCAGATTTTACTGCTATTTTTGTGCCACAACTCCACATCTACAGGCATTTGATCAGAATGACTTTCTTTTACAACAAGAACACATCTACTGTTTTGAGGCTGAGGCTGCTGCACCTTTGTACTTCCAGTTAGAATATACAACCCATTCTCTTCTCTACCAATCTCCCTCACCATTCCATTGGAGAGATCCTAAAACAAGCAAAAATCAGGAAAGAAACTCACTGAGCATCCTAATTCTTTTGTGAGTTTTGACACAAACATCAAATTGAACTTGAACTGTGGTAAATGCAACACATTAGTCAAGGATGTTCTTGCAGTGATATTACTAGAGCCAGCATGAGTAACTTTATCAACAGCTCCATTAGGCAAATAAACTCCCCTAGAAACTATAGCAGGTTTATCTAACAGGTTGACATCTGCTACCATATGATTGGTAGCTCCAGTGTCTATTATCCATTCCTGTAGGTTTTTAATCGAATGAGCACTGGACTGACTCATACCTGCTAAGTTTGCTGAGGAGTTTGCAAAAGTGTTGTTGTCACTCATATTCTCCAATAGACTCACAATTTGACTATATTGCTCCTTGGTAAAAGGATACAACCCCATTTCAGACTCTCTATTCTGTGAAGAAGACTCAGCCTTGTATGTCACTTCTTTGCCTTTGTAATCTACCTTATTTCCTTCAGCCATATTCTCAAAAGGATCACCCATCATATCACATTGTTCAGACTCCTGCAACTGACCAATAATCACATTATGAGCCCTTGCATTCGGGTGAAAACCATTACTTTCTGCATGTGCTCTGTTCTTTCTGAACTGTTTAAAGTCCAAGGGATATCCTACTAATTTATAACACACTTCCTTAGTATGTCCTTTCATCTTACAAAACTCACACTGCACATTGTAATTTTTCTTGTATCTTGTAGACCCATTCCTTGTAAACATAGCCATATCCAGATTACTACCACTTGATGCAGGACTTGCCCCTAGAATTCCAGAGTTTGCAGCTACAAATTTTTGTCCTTCATCACCAATTACCATTCCATACGCCTGATTCACTAATGGCATAGGACTCATGAGCAAGATCTGACTTCTTGCTTGATTATAGGAGTCGTTAAGTCCCATGAGAAACTGAAACAATTTTAACTTCTGCAAATGTACTACAAACTCCTTTGATTTTTCACAGTTATAATTAGGACTTGCAATCAGAGCTTCAAACTCTTCCCACAAACTTTTTAGTTTAGAAAAATATGCAGAAACTGTAGCAGTACCTAATCAGAGGCGTATCCAGAATTTCGAGATGATGGGTGCATTATTACAAAAAAGTTGATCTAAGATATAAATTTGATCGGTACGACATTTAGGTTTTTATTACTGAAAACCATTCAAATTAATATTATAGGTCCAAAATTAATTAAAATATCAAAAGTGTTACCAATAACCATTTAGAGAGGAGCTATCTAATTTTAGAAAGAAAAATTAAACAAGATGAATATAAAATTCAAATTTCTAACCTCACGTAGAGAGGTGCATCCAGTCATCATAACATTATATGATATTCCGAGTATGGATTCACACATCTATATTTTAATATTTTAAAAAAATATAACACTACTATATATGATCTCGAGAGGGGAGCATGGGTTCACGTGAACCCGGTGACCCCTCCTTGGATACGCCTCTGAGTACCTTGACTCAATGTAGCAATTTCCTTGTGAAGATTGAAAGTTCTTGAACCATCAATCTTGTTGAACCTTTCATATAGATCATCCCATACTTCTTGAGCATGAGAGGCATACATTATACCATCTAGCAATCTTTTTTCCACAGAATTCATCAGCCAAGACAATACCACAACATTCACTCTTTCCCAGTGACTCCACATTTGTTCTGGAAACACTTCTTTCTTACACGAACCATCCACCATTCCCAATTTGCTTCTTCCCAGTAAAGCTACTCTCATTGACCTATACCAAATCGAGTAATTTTCAACTCCCGTTAATTGAAACGAAATGATTTGTGTACCACTTACATCAGCAGGTGAAAGAAACAGTGAATGATTATAGTCAATCCCAGTCTTCTGACCAGATTCAGTTGATTGTGACTGTGTAGATTGATCTTCTTCCACCGCCATTAAAGCTTACAAAGAATTCTAAATTCCTTCTTACCAGACTTAAACAACTTTCGATCTAACGTGTGGATCGATTCTTTCAACCAGCTTAACCAGTTGTTGATTGCTCTGATGCTAAGTTAACTGAGGCACTTCTTAAGTTCAAGTTTCAACAAAGTCAACAGGATCATTCTTTGTTTACTAAGAAAAGCACATAAGGCATCACAATAGTTCTTGTTTATATGGATGATATGCTTATCACATGTGATAGTCTAAAGCTGATCAATGAGACCAAAGGGTGCTTACAACAAGCATTCAAAATAAAGGACTTAGGAGAGTTGAAGTATTTCCTTGGTATTGAGTTTGATAGATCAAATGAAGGTATTCTAATCCATCAAATGAAGTATGCATTAGAGGTGATTTCTGAAATTGGTCTAGGGGATGCAAAGACTGCTATGACTCATATGGATGCAAATATTAAGTTAACATCAAAGGAATATGATGATCATGTGTTCAAAACACAAGCATAACATATGGCTGATCAAGGGTCTTATCAGAAACTTATAGGTAAACTTTTATACCTCACTATGACCAGACCTGATATCTCATTTTATGTACAGACTCTGAGTTAATATTTATAATCTCCTAAACAGTCTCATATGGAAGCAGCAATTAGAATAGTTAAGTATCTGAAAAAAGAACCAGGACAAGGAGTCTTACTGTCTAGCAATGAGAACATGAAGGTATCAACCTATTGTGATGCGGATTGGGCTGCATACCTAATTTTAGGAAGTCAGTAACTGGATATGTAGTTAAGATTGGAGACTCCCCTATCATTTGGAAGTCTAAGAAACAAACAACTATCTGCAAGAGCTCAACAGAAGCTGAATACAGAAGCTTGGCTTCAACAGTGGCAGAGTTGGTATGGATAATTGGTTTAATAAAGGAGATTGGTGTAGAAGTTACTCTTCCAGTTAATGTTTTGTTTATAGTGACAGTAAGGCTGCTATACAAATAGCATCAAACCCAGTCTATCATGAAAGGACTAAACACATTGAGATAGATTGTTATTTCATTAGAGAAAAGGTTATGCAAGGAATGATTTCTACTAAGTATATTCCTACAAATGAACAGCCTACATATTTGTTAACTAAAAGTTTGGCCAGAATGCAACATGAAGTGTTGAGTTCCAAGTTAGGTATTCAAAACATTTTTAGAGTACCTAACTTAAGGGGGAGTGTTGAAGGAGTCACTTAGAAATATCGGTTAAAATTTCTACGTAATTTTTAAAGGCAATTAAATAACTTCTCATTTTGATAGAAATTGTAGAATAATTTAGTGATATGTCATAATTAGTGTTGGTGTAATATACTACAAATATAATAAATTACAATTGAAAATAAAATGACATAAATGAATAAACAAATCTTTAGGTTCAAACGTGGATATTTTGCTCTCTTTAAGGAGATTCAAGCCCACTACGGCATAATCTACATCGATCCAACAGTATCACTCTTCACTTGTCCCCTCCAGGATACAACAGTCCAACAACGTCATACAATTCAAGCAACTCCAGATTTAGTTGAAGAGTCCAAAGCTCCACGAAAAGAACACCTTCCTTCAACATATAATTACTCTATTTCGCTATAGTGAATATAGTTAAATATTTAGAATATTTTATTTATCTCAACTCTCTCTTTCACTACTACACACTACAATATTATTTCACACTTCTCATCTTTCTTATACTTCACAAAGGAAGAAACACCACTATTTATAGGTGAAGAAGTCCTTCATATAATCAATACGTAGAATGATGGGTAGTAATGTGGGTAGATAAATGTGATAGATGTTACATAAGTTACAAGAAACTAATGGTCATATGAGTTACAAAAAATTGATGACCATGAGAGTTACAAAACTAATGGTCATATAAGTTACAAGAACTAATAGTCAGCTTCTACCACAATTTATACCCATTATCATATGCACTTAATATTTTATTTTAATAATATAATGCATATACACCAATATTTCCCCACTCATCTCAATATTAAAATAAGAGTGTATTTCACAATTTAGTTGAAGGTAGACTATTATGCATAATGAAGGTGTGCTCTGCATTGAACCTTCACTTAGTAAACAATAACATTTACTCCAGAGTCAGTAGTGTCTCAGACTTGAACTATGACTGCTTAAGGGAAATAAAGTATAATTACTTACAAACAATAATCAAGGTGTTGACATAAGGTTTTTAGCCAACACATTATGGCTTTGTTCTATATCGGTTTTATGAGTATTTTTTTAGAACAAGCTCATTTTCATAGTGTTATGCCCTAAGCCTACACCCTGGACGTGGCTAGCACTCAAGAAGCAATTAAACGAACTCTTGGCCGGGCTGACTACTTAGTGAAAGACTTACTCAAGCAATGATAGGCTCAAAACAGAATTAAATTAGCTAAGTTCAAATACTCATCTCATAAAATTTGAAAAATACTCAATAGTAATACTTATAGTTCGTAAAACAACTCAAAGAGAGTAAATACTGAGAGACACCTAGACTCTGTATATCTACGAAGCCTCTACTATTAAAGAAAGATGTCGGCACAAGACTCACGACATCTCAAAACTACTAACTAGAAAGTAAAAGTGAAGTCCTCTGGAATGCAAGGAGGCTCACCAAAAGCTAACTGAAGTTTAGAGTGATCTCAACGAAGTCCCTGTTTGATGATCCTAAGCACATTTATTTGCATCATAAAATGATGTAGGTCGAATGACACCAGTACATTAAATGTACGAGTATGTAATATAGCCAAAGAGAAATAACTGAATGAAAGGACTGCAAAGATAAGATATACTCAGCTGAATGTAAAAAAATAAAAAAGTTAAATCATTTAAAGCTTTACAAAATACTTACTCATCTCTGAACTCAACATAATAAGTGATATATTAAAATACACTTTAACTATATTGGGAGATTCTCTAACCGACTAACACCACTATGAGCTACGTGATGATACAACGTCTTGTTCACGCTACTAGAACTGTCATATATCATGCCGTGATATAAAACCTCTCAACTAAGTTGATCCACTAAGCAATAAAGATTCATCTAAAAAGTATGATTCTATACTAATGTTGGCAAGACATGATTTATGGGGGGCTGTGAGTTGTATGAACTCTCCCTCGTATCGGTGTTCAATACTACTCCCAATAATATATATTCTTGCTCAAATGTATAAAACATACTCTTTCTTTGGTTTGATATAATTGCTCAAACTATCCTCTTAAAAGAGGTAACTGCTCTGAAATATCTTTGAAACTCATTGCTTATTTAGAAAACAAGGTTTCTCTTTGGTCAATGTTAAAATATATTCTCTAGGTTGAAATAATTACTCAAAAAGGGACTCTTTAAATGGTAACAACTATGTACTCAATCTTTCGACAAACTCTTTTACTTTTCAAAATAATATTCTCTTTCTTCATGTAAAAATGAACCATTTGGGAAATACTTAGTTCCCATATACTCTTGATTAAATCTTGGTTAAGCTCTTTCTCAAACTCCTTTTTACTTTCTCAAAAACTCAATTCAAGACAGAAATATTGTCTTTAAAAGTTCTCAAAATAGGGATGTGAAAATATAGACATGAACAACTCAACTCAAGGATCTCAATAACAATATAGAAAAACTCAATACTTAGAACTCAACGATACTACTCATCTCAAGAATAATCAATTGATAGGGTTCATGCTAAAATATAGACATGAACGAATAAACTCAAGAATCTCAATGCATAACATATAGAAATTCAATAATTAGGAATATAATTTCAAAAAGAATTAGGAACTCAAGAAATCAGAACTCAACATCAACTTATCTCAAGAATACTCAAATCTAAGGATAGAGCCCTAGATTACTCTTTTACTGATTTGAAAGTAGATGTAGGACGTAAGGATGAACTAGCCCAACACTATAATAGCCTTACATACATAAAAGAATGAAGTTCTTGGCGAACTTGACGAATCGAAGAACGAATAAAACCCTGGTTTTTATCCTCTTGCAACCTCGCTTTAATGACTTGAAGTGTTAATGAACGTAAAAAAACTTATTAAAACTTTCTAAGCCCTTAACTAGGTGTAAAACATCATGGTTTAGGCTTAAAATAGGGGATAAAATGACATAGTTTAAGTACCAAATGCATAGGGAAAATGATCAAAATGATCTCAGTTTAAAAAGTGATGGAGTACCCTTAAAAGAAGGCTTCAAAGACTGTTTAAGGATCCATGGTCTGTGAAACACTTCACTGCCCGTATAGTTGTCTGTGAACCTTCGTCTGCATGATAGGGCCTTACTAAAACGGGCATAATATCTTACTCCGAACTTAAAACGAGGAAAACTTAGTGGCGTTGAAAATAGGACTCGTAGACTTTTAATTTAATAGGTCATGGGCTATCTAATTTATTAGGTGTTGAGATGTATGATCATTTGAAATTGACCGAAGTAAAATCTCATATTGAAACTCAATCGATAAGAAAGCTTTCAACTCAACTTTGTACTAGGAGATTCTAGGAACCTTAATTCATATCCAAAATCATTCTCACTAGCTGTATAGGGAACCGTCTAGAGGACCCCAAGTCTGGCAACCTTTCACGGCTGGACTGCCCTCCCGTACACTTGTAAACGAACAGTTTAGGGATCCGTACAAGTGAGGCCAAATTCAGGTGGCATTAAATGGACAGTCATTCTACCTAAACAACCAATGGTACTCTAAACGGATTGTTTAGGGTCTCGTGAAGGGTCCCTGGCTTGTAGATTTGCTCGTGAACTCACTTTAGCCTTTCTCGAAGTACGAGGAGTTACACGAACGATTCAAATTTTAAGAGTAGAGTTGCGTGGTGTTATAGAATGATTCGGGTCTTAGCATGGAAATTTTTGGAGTATTACATATAGAAAGCGACCTACTTTCACACTCGCATATGTGAAATCTGTCAAACGGTACTCCTATAATTTGACCCCACTCATACGAGATACATGATTTCACTAAGAGTTCAAAGACTCAACTTCCACAAATTATTATAGAAAAAGTGCATTTACATCATGAAGATTGAATAAAATTATAATAGTGCATTTCACAACAAGTCATCATATGATTCATTCTTCCCATTGAACATGGTTATAGGATCTCTAGTCCCCAAGTTGGGTTTCCTCATAAATGACTCATAATTTATCAACTTCAATTTCACCCCTCTCAATGTGTTTCAGACCATTTATCTTGCAAAGGCCTTTGTTTATGAATCTACAAGATTATCACAAATTTTAACACAATTAATATTGATGGTATGTCAGTGATCAATATGATCTCATAATATTGTGTTTTCTCCTCATGAGTCTGAATTTATCGTTATAGTAACAATTTTGAATTCTACCAATATTATTGGTGTTATCATAATGAATCAAAATTAGAAAAATTAATTTCTCAAAATAAAGTGTTTGATATAGTAAAATCAATTCACTTTCTCATTAATTGAAGATTAAATTATTATTTTTTACTTCAACCTCCACAGTAAATTTTGCAAATATATAATTCACTTTTCTCATTTGCAACAAATAGCACCAAATTTTCTCTATCTTGTTTGCTTGTACCTACTAAATATTTTTACTGCAAATACAACATCAAGTCAAGTTATCGGTCACATATCTCATATTTTTTTATTAGGCAAACAAACTCGCTTTTTTCTTTGTCAGTCACATATCTCTTTTTTCTTTGTCAAAAGGAGTTGCACGACTCACACAACCAACAAATCGTATTTCACAACATTTCCATTATAATGTGACTTGACAAGTTAAGAAATTTCATCACATGTTTTATGGTATTTTTCATTTCAAGAATGAAAATTTTTTCACCCAAAATATTTCATGTTAAGTGACTACTGAACATGTTTTTCATAATTTATTTATAACTCTCATGTTAGAGCCAAAAATCATCTCATTATAGTCAAACAACAACATATGATTTATTCCAAAATAAATATATGCAATTGTAATACCCTTTTTAGAGCATTTCTCAAAGATACAAAAATTATTTTTTTCACAATGACTTTTTCCTCATTTCATGAACCCTCACTATTTTAAGAATTTAAATAACATTTTTCCATGAAAAGTAGCATCACTTTATTCATGAAAATATTAGGTAAATTTATTTTTTTTCTTTTACCTTTTCTCCGCTTGAATTGAGCAAGTAGAAAAATATTTTACCCATACATCTCTTCTCTTTCATCTCGTGAAGAGAGTGACTTTGAGCGAAATTATGTTGAGATCTCTATCTTGATATCCACACTTTTTCAAACTATAACAAAAACTTGGATCGCCTTAAAATTGTTGGTATAATACACCACAAATACAATAAATTACAGTTGAAAATAAAATGACAAAAATGAATAAGCAAATATTTAGGCTAAGGCACATATATCTCGCTCTCTTTAAGGAGATTCAAGCCCACTGCAGCATAATCTACACTAATCCAGCAATATCACTCTTGACTTGTCCCCTCCAGGATACAACAACCCAACAATGTCGTACAACTCAAACAACTCCGAATTTAGTTGAAGAGTCCAAAGCTCCACGAAAAGAACACTTTCCTTCAATATATAATTACTATCTCACTTCAACTCAACCATCTTAGTGCTACATAAGCTCGGTCAATGGTCAGAGGGCTTAAAAATTAGAGTTTCGAGTTTAAGGGTTCAATTGGCAAAATCGTAAGTACAGGAATCCAACTTACAAATCGAGTCAAGTACAAGGGTTTTCCAGGTCATTCCGCCTTCTAGTTATTATAAATTTCATTTATCAGGTGACTTTTCAAATCAAGCACGTGACCGGCAAGCTCTTACTCCAATTTCTCTAGGACCTAGCTACAACTCTTTATCTGTTGTCCGTTCCTCTCGCTCAAACAAGATTTCACGAAGTCGAGTTCAAGTAGCATCTTTATATGTATCAGATCATTTGTGGAGTAAGAGATTGTTTGAAAAGCCACTTTGATAATAGGATTTGATATAATTGAGTATAATTATAATGTATGATATGTTTGGTTGACTAATGTAATTATTTGGTCAACATGTGATTTGATATAATTGACAAGGTAATTACATTTTTCAATTCTCAGGGTGAGACTGTGAATTGCTGGAAATTACATGGTGTACTTACAAGCTGATTACTTTTTTAATTTCTTCTTTTTTTAAAAAAAAAAGTTTTATTAGTTTAAATTCTTTTTTATTTTTATTATTCTAAAATGTATTTTCTATTTTATATTATTTATATTTTATTTTCTTCTCATTCTCAATTTTTACTTCTTGTGATTTCATGCGATTTATCGTATTATCTATTTTATTTATTTAGTTTATGTTTATTTTTTTCATTAGCATAATTTTGTTAACATTCTAATTTTTAAATTGAAGGAAAATTCTTTGTTAAATAAGGTTATAGATTTTTACGTTTTTCTTTTCTTTTAAATCATATTTCATATACATTATGTTGAAATTTTACATAAGAGTAGTACATTGATTTCTTTCAAATTTAGAACTTTTGTTATATTTTCATTTGTTTTAGTAATATTGACTTGATATTTCACATTACAAGTCATTTATTTTTTAGTTAGACTTGATAGATTATCTTTTTGTCAAATATTTTCATAATTTGTGACATTATATTTGTAATATTAATCTTTTTGTAAACATGTATTTTATGACGTTTATAGAAATCTTGTACTTTTTTAGTTTCTATTATTAATTTAATTAATATAGACTAATTTAAAAAATATAAATCAATTATTATTTTTATAATAATAGTTGAGAACATATGTTTGTTGATTAATATACTTTCAAAAGATAATATATTTCTTAAATATTTAATTCAATATCATCTATAAAATCTCTTATTTGTTGAATATAAATTTTTAATCTTACATAATTAATTTTTATTCTTACAATTTAATATAACATTATGATTGCAATTGTGCAACTAAATAGTACACTTTCCGTTCACTTTTACTTGTCATTTTTTTCTAAAATAGATTTTCGTTTTTACTTGTCACTTTTGACATATCAAGAAAAGACTATAATGTTTTTCCATGTTTACCCTCAGCATTAATACTCTTTGTTCAAATCATTTTCCAAGACTTAATACTAAACATCATTTCATAGGAATAGTCTGGTAAAATACCTCTATCAATAATCATTTTCTTAATGAGTGTGTCAAGTCAAAATATTACAAGTAAAAGTGAACGGAAGAAATATATTTATGATTACATAGTAATTATATTGTGGAAAACAAACATGTCAACGTAATTACTCGATAGTACATTTTTAAAATAAAATGTGATGCACATGATGAATGACCCACATTTACTGTGTGTGGGAGAGGCATGCACGTGGTTGTGACGAGTTTAGAAAGAACACTTCCATTTTTGGAAATTGGAAATCATAATTATGTTTCAACTCTCTCTTTCCTTTAATAGTTATTTCAAGCATACATTTTTATGGATTATTTACCATCTCAGCTCTAAGGGTCGTTTGGTACAAAGATTAATAACGCAGGGATTAGTAATGAAAGGATTAGTAATGCAGAGATTAGTAGTGTAGATTTTATTTTATCAAGTGTTTGGTTCATTATTTCCCACCTCATCTTGTGTTTGGATTAAAACTCTATAAAAAGCTTCTTTCCAATTATACCCTTGAATTATTAGGTAATTGAATCAAGGTAGATAATTGACAGACACAATTATTTTTTTATGTCCTTCTAACTAGCTATGAGAAGAACAATTTTGTTATCATGTTTGCTATTTTTTCACTTGAATTATTTGAGGATAAATAATTGTCATCTTAATAAATTGATCACTCACAAAATTTCATTTTTCAATTTAAAAAAGATAAATCATCTACTTTTAAAATAAAAAAGACGGTCAACAATGGTAAAATTGAATAAACCATCTACATTTACACATAAAAATTGTAAGTTGTACTTTTAATATGTATGTATGTTTTAAATTCTTCAAAATACAAATAATTAGAAAACCACACAAATATATACATATATATATAGATACACACACATTCAATTAAGATCACAAACATATACTCACATTTCAAATTTGTATTGGATTTATTTAGTAACAAACAACTCTCTCTAAATAATTTGTAAGCTAATTTATTTAAATAAATTTACTAGTACAAATATAAATTATAAAATCGAGAAAATAAATAAAATAATTAAAATGATTTGAGGGATATTTTTGTCTTTACATAGGCTTATCCCATGATATTATTTCCTATGTATTACTAATACCTCCAAATGGAAGGTATTAGTAATACATCATATACTATCATGTAGGATGTATAACTAATCGATGGATTAGTTATACATAGGCCCAAATTCCTACCAAACATAGTACTATTAAATAATACCTTACCTAATACATGAATTATTTCTTCTAATGTGACCTACCAAACGACCCCTAAATGATCACACATTATTTAATTTTTGAATTGACTATTTATAGGAAAGGGAAAGTGGAAATTTCAATTTATTTTATGATGGAGAAAATATGAGGATGGAATATTTCGCACGTATTAATTTAAGTGATATTGACTTATAAAAAATTCAAAAAGGAAGTGCTAAATGACCAGAAAATTTGGCCAAAAAATTAAAAAAACTATAATATATTTTTTATTTTAAAATAAACTGATGTTTTTTCTATTTTTTAGTTAAAATGTATAAAAGTTAAAAGGGTAAAAATGTTTTAAAAGGTAAAATAACATTAAAAAAATATCATTCTGCCCAAATTCTGGCCAAAAAGATTTTTCCAATTCAAAATATGATTATTTTTTATAAAACCAATTATGATTTAAAATAAATATGTGATTATAAATTTATTAATATGTATAAATATATATTTAACATGAATTAATCAATCGATCTTATAATTAAGGAAATTTACAAGTCTCAAAAGTATTATTCCATCTGTCTCATTTTATATGACATCCTTTAACTTGGTATGATGTTAACAAAAATGATTTTTTTAAAAAAATTGTGGTCTAAAACAATTCTTAGATATTTGTGTGACTAAGATTCATTATTTAAGGGTAAAAAAAATTAAAGTTAAATTATTTCTAATTATAATAAGGTGACATTTTGTAACGACCTGATTCCGTAGTTAGGGAAAAGCCAATGGAGAAAGAATTGGAGTCAGAAAACTTTTGGTAGTAACTTGGAATTTCATAACCTAGTCCAGATTTGGACGAAATCGAAGTCATTAAGGTGTAGGGAAATCTGGTAACAATCGGGTGATTTAATTATGATTTTGATTACATGAGTAGTTATATAAGTCGTTAAGGAATCCGTACGACTTTACGGAATTGAATTCGGGTGAGTAGAACTCCCGGAATCGATCTTGGCGTAAGGGGTATTTTCTGAGCGTCGTTGGTTAGAAGTGTGTTGTGAAATGGGAATTTTGGAATTCTTGAATTAGCTCTATGTCTCGCGTAACCTGCATTGGTGCCACTTTTTGCCGCTTTGGCGGGATCGCTACAGCGGGGTGACGATCGTTGTGGCGGGCTCGACGCGAATTAAAGTCGTTAATAAACCCCTAAACGACCTCATTATGCATTTTTCGACATTTAGAACTAAAGATTGAACCCCAGGCGACTTCTACTCATTTTTCACCATTCTTGAGGCTAAAGGTAAGCTTTTCACTCCCCAAATCTATTTTTCGATCCGTACAACTTAATAGAATGGGTGAATATTGATGGGGGAGGATTTTGTTATAGATTCTAACAACCCTAATTTGGTTAATTGGGATCATGGGTTTGATCTAGGGTTCATAAAATTGTTAGTGATCCGGGTAATTAATGATTGTTTATTGATTTCCATATTATATTGATTGTTTGTAGACCACGAACAAGCGGAAAAAAACCGTAAAGGGAAGATTCAAGTGCCTTAGGGTTTCAAGCTTGTTTCGAGGTAGGTGATTGTTGTGATTCTATGATTGTGTGATGTATGTTTGTTCTTGCTTCATTATGATACATGTATGTATATGAATGCTGCATTATTGATCACACTTGTTGTAAACGAGATAGATGAATGATGATTACCATGAAATCATAGACTTAATTGTATGATCTTAAGGATATACTTATGATTGTTATTGTGGTGTGTTGACTGGATCGGTTGCCACGTTCCAGCATAACTAACTGGGATCGATTGCCACGTTCCGGCATAAATATGGGATCGGTTGCCATGTTCTGGCATAAACATTAGATCGATTACCACGTTACAGCATAAATATGGAATCGGATGCCACGTTCTAGCACATTAACTTAGATCGGGTACCACGAACCGATACGCTAACTATTTGGGTTTGGGTTCCATGAAAGGACCATTGAATTTGGTTTCGTGAGAGGACCATTGAGTTGTGTTGCGTATCTACTAGTGATGAGTTCGTTTATATCTAATGATGATTGATATTGAGAAACGGTATGTTACTCTAAATTGATATAACTGTGATATGTGAGATTCGTGAAGTTGTTCATTGTTCGTATATATTGATGATATTGTATATGTTCGATATGTGCATGTGATTATATTGTTGTATTGACTAATGTATGTTACACTTATTGGGATAGCCGCGTGATCCTACTAGTACACTGTGGTTGTGTACTGATATTGAACTTGCTCTTCTTTGTTGAGTACAGTGCATCTTCAAGTGGCTATTGATAGACCTCAGCTAGGTGACTATTGAGCATGACCGGATTCAAGGGTAAGCCAGTTCTTTCAGGCAGCCATGGATCTTTCTTGTTTAAGTCCACTCTTTTCGAACTTAGACTATTTGTTTAAGGTGTTTGTTTAGCTTCGAGGTTGTACCCCTTATTCTTAGACTTGTCGTTAGTAAAGTTTTGGTACATTGACTTTCAAGTTCTAGGGGTTGTTCTTCCACATTAGTTTGGTTAGTTGTTTGCTAAAACCTTGGAGTTTATGGGGACTCCATTTTTATAGTCATTTAAACACGCTTCTGTATCTTTAAATGTCTTAGTTTTCATAAAAAATTATTTGTTTGGGTTGTAGTAATGGTTCTCCCACCGGAGGGTTTGTGTGGGTGTCAATCACGATGGTCTGGGTCGTGACAAAGTTGGTATCAGAGCCCTAGATTCGTTGATCTCATTGTACCAAAATGAGTCTAGTAGAGTCTTGCGGAACGGTACGATGACGTCCATACTTTTCTTCGAGAGGCTATAGGACTTTAGGAAAAAACTCACTTATTTATACTCCTTCATGCTATGACTTGAATTCAATTGGTATCTATGTGATACAAATTGGTATCTTTCCTCCTTCACTCTCCGAACTAGAGCAACAAAAGTGGTAACACCATCACTAGCAAGAGAGGATGTGTATAGACTATCGACAGTTGATTAGGGTCACCATTCAGAACAAGTATCAATTGCCTCAGATAGATGACCTTTTTGATCAATTGCAAGGTGCATCGTTTTTCTCTAAGATTGATTTAAGGTCTGGTTACCATCAGTTAAAGATTGAGGCGGTTAAAAATTGGGTTCGACCAAGTTCTATGATTGAAATTAGCAGTTTTGTAGGGCTCGCTAGCTACTATTGTCGCTTATGGTATGAGTTGAGTCCAATTGGTATCTCCCGATTCCAATTGGTATCTCAAAGAAGTGAACTAGACGTCGTGGTCACGACTGAGGGGCCACAAGCAAAGCAAATTGGAAATTGAAAAGGTTCCAATTGGTATCTGGCCCTAGGAGTGGTGTGAATACATGGATGATCAGGAATGGTCATCCATGGAGCGAAATAATTAATTAAGAATTTGGACTTATCTGTAAATTGTATCTTGGAAACTTTGAATGTGTGCTTCTGATTGTCTGAATTAACTGCGAATGTGAAGTTGTAATTACTTGAATATGATGAGGTGATTATGTGTACAATAAATGTGTGTTTGAACTTTGATATGTATAATATATTGGCCTGGTCGTTGAAGTTATGCAAGTTGTAAATACTTGAGTATCGTGAAATTCATTGTGAAAGAAAGATCTTGACTAATGATCGTACGAGTGTCTGGGTGTATCCTGGGGATATGTGGGTTGTGGTGTTGAATTGACAAGAATGAATTGGTTCGTGTATCGTCGGATTGACTAGGGTAGACAATGATTATCCTAGTTATGAGGATTATTCTAAAATTGCTAAGTAAAGCTGGAACCTTTGTGGAATTTAGAAAAGAAAAGAACCCCAGAAAAATTATTGGCAGGGGTTCTGTTTCCGTTATGGCCGTTGGGGCTGGATTCTTCCAGCCAAGGCGAGGCCGCCAGTGCGGAAATTTTTCCTCCAAGAGCAGGATGAGGCGAGGCAGAACCTCAACATGTCTTCTTTATTTTTCCTTAGTCATAATTATGGACCCCGAACAGTACCCGAACTAACCCTCGCGATCTAATTCATTGTTCAGCAATCGAATATAAGTGGTAAATTATGTTAAATTATGGAGAACCTGGGCATATGAGAAAGAAATTAGTGAGGTCGTGGAGGCCAGAGAAATGGTAATGCAGGTAGAAGAGTAGTGCAGCCAGGCGATGAGGTTGCCCGTCAAGACGATAGGGCTCAATTATATGCTTTTTCGAGTAAGATCAAGTTTGAGGTGTGTGATGCAGTGGTCACTAGTGTTGCTCTTGTCTGTACCCAGATGGCTATTATTTTGTGTGGTCTGGGTTCTACTTATTCGTACGTGTTAGTTCAATTACCTTGGGATTTGATGTGGTTGTGATATACTTGAATCCCCCATCCATGTTTCTACCCTAATTAAAGAGTCAGTCATAGTCACCCTTGTATATCGTGTTGTCATGTTGTGTTATGAATTTTCAGATTTGGGTTGATTTGGTTATGCTAGATATGACTGACTTGATATAATCTTAGGCATGACTTGGTTGTCCCCCTATTATATCGGGCTTAATTATAATACTAAGTCAGTAATTCTAGAGATCCCTGATAGGGAATGATTATAGTGGGAAGGGGTGTACAAGCCTAAGCTAGCTAATATCATATCCTCCATTCGGGCTAGGAAACTGGTAGGGCAGGGTTGTTTGGCCTATTTGGCTCATGTTTGGGAGGTTGAGGTTGAGTCTCCCTCTATTTAGTCTGTTTCTGTGGTGTCTGAATTTAAGGAAGTGTTTCCTACAGATTTACCTGGTATGCCTCCGAATAAAGATATAGATTTCTGCATTGACTTTGAAACTGGCACTCTCTCCATTTCCATCCCTCCGTATCATATGGATCCAACAGAATTAAGAGAGCTTAAGGCTCAAATCCAAGAGCTTCTTGATAAACGGTTCATCCGTCCTAGTGTTCCAAATGGGGTGCTCTTGTCTTGTTTGTTAAGAAGAAAGAGGGTAGTATGAGAACTGATGATTTTATCTTAATCCATAAGGGAGTGGATTAATACCAGAATGACAAGCATATGGATAAAGAAAGTTCCATTGAGTATATTTGGGTGAAGGAAATTTAAGATTTTAGTAAGAAAATGTGTACCAAGATTGGGTTAGTCCTTTAAATTGGATGAGTATACCTGAGTTTGAGGTGTCATGTTGATGAAAATGTTGGCTTCATAGTGATAGTCAGGGCTAATTGAGTGTAATGGTAATAAGAGTTCGCGATGAATTGTGATGGGATGCAACTATATAATGAGATTGTTGATTAAGCGAATTTTATATAGTAATTACGTCTTGCGAGTATCTAAGGTTGTGGTTTTTTAATATTATGTGGGTAACGTGGTTGTATGGAAAGTTTTAAGAGATGGTGAAAAATGGTGGGATGTAGTACAACCTTTAGAGAGAGGCTAGATGAAGAATATTTTATTTGATTCTTAAGGCTAGAGAGTTATCTTTAGAGGAGTAGATAATTGGGTTCAGAGACGTGTGATTTCATTCGTTTTGTTGTGGCTATGGTAATAGTGTCACAAATGTGTCGGATTGGTTAAAAACTATCGAAAAAAACTTGAGAAAGGAGTGTGCGAACATTAGCTTGAGTCGGATGACAATTGTTTGGTTTTGTTTTTGAGTCTAGTAATGAGTATGATTGAAATTTTAGCAAAATATATGGTAAGATCGATGGAGATGCGATCAATGATAAACGGAGATCCATGAATTCATAAAAACCTTCAAGGTACAAGCTAATGTTGATAAAGAAAGGAATTGTGTTATATGGTGAAAATTACAATTCAGATTTTTCATTGTAAGACCACATTCGTGGTGATGTATTTTGTCAAGGGATGAATTGGCAAGGTGAGAAATGATCAATTGTATCTGGTATTAAGCATTTGAAAGGACTTACACATGGGGTGAGTCGTGAGTACGACTATTGATTGTTAAGTATCTAAGAAAGGTTTTCATTTAAAAGTGTTGGTTTATAATAAGGTAAATGGTCGGAGTGTTTATGATAGTTGTTAGTATTGTGAGTATGATTCACTAGCTATGCTCTAGTGTGTTTTCACTTTTGTGGGTGGATCCCTAGTGGTGGATCAGGGATACCAAATCCTGCGATGTTCTCTTGGTTGAGGGGAAAGATTTGGTTATTTCGAATGACATAATTTGTGTTGTCTTGGAGTTGTTAAAGTAATTTTGTGGTTCTACATGTACCACCTTGCTTATGAGAATTTATAGGAGAGCTACCATGCGTATTTGTGGTTGTCCGCAATCTTAATTTTTCTCTAGTCGTCGAGGTCATGTATCGATTATGTGTGGTTGAATGTGGGGATCATTGGGTCCAATTCTACTGTTCTTAAGAGGTAATGTACAATTACTAAATCTAGCATTTCGATAGTGTTGTTGGAGGGTTTGTATGCTTGGGCATGTCCCTCGATGAGTATGTGATGTCTAAAGATCAAATTTTTATAACTTAAACTCATGGGAAATTGGGTTGTGGGATGGAGATATTGTTAAGAACTATGATTATTTCGGTATTATGAGTGTGTGTTGGTTGGTTCAATTCCACCTCTAATTGTAGCGAGTATTGATTTAGAACTTTATCATGGTTATGTGAGAAAGGATTCGTCCTGATGTTTGTGTCAAGATCCTTGATAACATGTGACAGACGTGTGTACGATCAACTTTGGTGGTTGTTGGGAATCGTTTTGTTGATTAGTTAAGTTTACATACAACAAAATTTTATCACTCGAGTGTTGAGATGACTTTATTGAGGCATTGTAAGGGAGGATGTGTAGGTATTCAATTGGTTGGTTTGGGGTTAGAGATTTGAAACCCTTAGGGGGTAATGAGATTCGGTAAGAAAGGCATGCGAGACAAGTATCCCCATTAATTCGACGATTCAGATACTACTCTACCCTTAGTTTAGCCAGTCCTTCCTAGTGGATCACTCGGGGACGAGTGATGGGTAAATTGGTATTTATTGCAACGACCTAATTTTGTCGTTCGGGAAAAGCCAATGGAGAAAGAATTGGGGTCATAAAACTTTTGGTAGTAACTTGGAATTTTCTAACCTAGTCCAGATTTGGACGAAATCAGAGTCATTAAGGTGTAGGTAAATCAGGTAATAATTGGTTGATTTAATTATTATTTTGATTACATGAGCAGTTAGATAAGTCGTTAAGGAATCCGTACGACTTTACAGAATTGAATTCGGATGAGTAGAACTCTCAGAATCGATCTTGGCGTAAGGGGTATTTTCTGAGCGTCGTTGGTTAGAGGTGTGTTGTGAAATGGGAATTTTGGAATTTTCGAATTAGCTCTCTGTCTCGCGTAACCCGCATTGGCGCCATTTTTTACCGCTTTGGCGGGGTCACTACAGCGGGGTGACGGCAGCTATGGTGGGCTCGACGTGAATTAAAGTCGTTAATAAACCCCTAAACGACCTCATTATGCATTTTTTGACTTTTAGAGCTAAGTAACGAACCTCAGGCGACTCCTACTCGTTTTTCACCATTCTTGAGGCTAAAGGTAAGTTTTTCATTCCCCAAATCCATTTTTCAATCCGTTGAACTTAATAGAATGGGTGAATATTTTTGGGGGGTTTTGTTATAGATTCTAACAACCCTAATTTGGTTAATTGGGATCATGGGTTTGATCTAGGGTTTATAGAATTGTTAGTAATCCGGGTAATTAATGATTGTTTATTGATTCCCTATTATATTGATTATTTGTAGACCACGAACAAGCGGGAAGAATCCAGAAAGGGAAGATTCAAGTGCCTTAGGGTTTCAAGCTTGTTTCGAGGTAAGTGATGGTTGTGATTCTATGATTGTGTGATGTATGTTTGTACTTTCTTCATTATGATACATGTATGTATATGAATGTTGTATTATTGACCACATTTGTTGTAAAAGAGATAGATGAATGATGATTACCATGCAATCATGACTTAATTATATGATTTTGAGGATATACTTATGATTGTTATTGTGGTGTGTTGAATGGATCGGTTGCCACATTCCGGCATAACTAACTGGATCGGTTGCCACGTTCCGGCATAAATATGGGATCGGTTGCCACATTCCGGCATAAACATTGGATCGGTTGCCACGTTTCGGCATAAATATGAAATCGGCTGCCACGTTCCGGCACACTAACTTGGATCGGGTACCACGAACCGGTATGCTAACTATTTGGATTTGGGTTCCATAAGAGGACCATTGAATTTGGTTCCGTAGGAGGACCATTGAGTTGTGTTGTGTATCTACTTGTGATGAGTTCGTTCATATCTAATGATGATTGATATTGAGAAATGGTATGTTGCTCTAAATTGATATAACTGTGATATGTGAGATTCGTGAAGTTGTTCATTGTTCATATATGTTGATGATATTGTATATGTTCGATATGTGCATGTGATTATATTGTTGTATTGACTAATGTATATTACACTTATTGGGATAGTCGCGTGATCCTACCAGTACACTGTGGTTGTGTACTGATACTGAACTTGCTCTTTCTTTGTTGAGTACAGGGCATCTTTAGGTGGCTATTGATAGACCTCAGCTAGGTGACTATTGAGCGTGACCAGATTCAAGGGTGAGCCAGTTCTTTCAGGCTGCCATGGATCTTTCTTGTTTAAGTCCACTCTTTTCGGACTTAGACTATTTGTTTAAGGTGTTTGTTTAGCTTCGGGGTTGTACCCCTTGTTCTTAGACTTGTCGTTAGTAGAGTTTTGGTACATTGACTTTCAGGTTCTAGGGGTTGTTCTTCCGCATTAGTTTGGTTAGTTGTTTGCTAAAACCTTGGAGTTTATGGGGACTCCATTGTTATAGTCATTTAAACATGCTTCCGTATCTTTAAATGTCTTAGTTTTCATAAAAAAATATTTGTTTGGGTTGTAGTAATGGTTCTCCCACCGGAGGATTTGTGTGGGTGTCTATCACGACAGTCTGGATCATGACTCATTTTTTTTAAAGAGAGACTAAAAAGAAAATGATGTCACATAACACGGCAAAGAGGGAGTATGAGAGTCATAACCAACTAAAGATGTATGAGACTTCATTAATTTTTTTGACACATATATAAGTTGGTTATTACTTATTTGTATGCTTTAAAGTAAGAACATGCTACAACTAACAAGAGAGAGAAAAATTGTATTTACACAATAAATTAAGTTGAACAAATATAAAATATGCAAGATAAATTATTTTATTTTATTTTGGTTAAACCAGATTTTATTTATAAACATGCTAAGCTATTACATTAGCATTGTTTGCTACTACTTTTATATGCAAGATAAATATGTGCATTTGATGTTATTTAATTATTAGTTTGTGAGATTAAGATGGGTATGTTATTGTATTTATAATTGTATTTTATAGTTTGATGAATTAATTTTGATTGATATTTTTCCCACGTACTAATGTTGTGCTTTTTTAATTTTTGTTTTAAAAATATCTTCTAGAATTGTTGCATTTTAAATTTTTTTTAGAACTTTCAAAAGAAAGTACAAAAAATTGATTACATCATCATCGCTGCCCCTTTATTTAAAGCAAAGTACATATCATTACTAAAAAAAAATGTTTTGATAAAGTGTCATTACCCTAATACTAATATTTTGTCATTTTAGTTGATATAGAATATACATAACAATTTAATAAAGTGTATATTTCTGTTTTTATTACTGTTACATTTTTACTATTAGAAATTTAAATAAAATAATATTAAAATCATTCTCCGGAGTATGTTTAATTCATTTTTTATTTTTTAAAATATTGTATTATTTTTGTTATTATAAATATTTTTATTTTTTTCTATTTTAGGTTTAGTTGACAAATGGTCCACTTATCCACGTGTCAAAAGCTAATGGAATCCACACACCCTTTGTTGGCTGTGGTTATTTCATAATACTCTATTTTTTTTTCCAATAATTTGATCATATCACAATTTATGGGTTATTTTTAACCAAAAATTAACTTCGTGTAAATATGAAACGTTATTGGTATTTGTGTAAATTTTATAATTACTTTGATTGATAAATCGACAATCGATGAAGAAGTATACTTCAATTGTGGACATTTTAGTGGCCCCCATTATATCAAATTTTCGAGAAAGAGGAATAAGATGATTTACTAACCAAACAAATATATATAATTTATTTTAGATTGAAAATTTAAAATTATTTAATCAACCGTATTTAAAAATTTATCAATTACATAAATATATATAATTTATTTAATTCAAATAAGTAAATATTGGATCCGTACACATCATGATTATATCGTCACTAGTAATGATATAAATATGAGCTAAGGTTCATGCACTTAGAAACTTGTGGGAAAACATCTCTTTCATAAGTCAATTATTTTGGCCATAAATATATATAATGTTAGAGCAAAGCAAGGACACAAAACAACAATTGTTTGTTCTTTGATGTTGAAAGCGTTAATTAATCCTATAGTTGTTGAGGTCACTATTTCTCCTGGAATTCAATCAGGTAGAATTTACAAAATCTATGGGCATAAGTATATTACATTAAATGAATATGTTAAATACTTCTTTCAAGGAATTGAGCCAAATTTGACTTTTTATTTAACTTCTAATTTGGATTTTTCTTGTTCTTTTATATACCGTATGTGAAATTAGGTTTTGGGCCTAATTAATATCCTAAAAGTTAGCTCAAAGGCGGGAGGATTACCTAAGCTTTATAAGGAGTCCACCGATCTCATTAACCATCACAATGTGAGACTTTTTGCTTTAACATATAACTTATTATTCAACACACTTAAAAAGAGAGAAAAGGTGGTGACATCACTCTTTATGTTAGAAAAAGAAAAGAAAATTGGTAAATCTTACGATTATGGGAATTCTACTTTTTCACTTTTGTTTTCTTAAAGGATATTTGAGACGAAAGGAACTTTTCGTCATGCTATTGAATTTTGAAAGAAAAATTGGAAGTAATGGACCTTTCGTCGAATCGCAAGTAAAATTTGAGTGAAACTCTACGAGAAAACATATTTATTAATTTTATTAGATAAAGCTAATGACACTGTGCTATTTCTTTAACCATAAACCGATCAAAACCAAATGATAAACACCCCAAACAAGTAAAACTTTAGCATGTTTATAGTATATAGTACTATAACTTAACTTCTTCAATATATTGGTTTTCTAACTGAATCATTTTATTTCTATGACATGACACAATGATGGAAAAATTGTGGAAGAATTTTCAAGAAAGTTGATGAGATGTGTATTTTTCAAAAGGCAAAAGTTAGTCATACAATTGCACAAATTTTAGTAGACACATAACATTATTAGGGAATAATAAAAAAAGAATTCAAGATTCATAAAAGACCCTTCCCTTTACTTTTTTCTTTTTGCAAAAATAATTTTAAAGCCATGTGTTCCATTACATGTATGAAGTTTTAACAGACGTTTGGTGTTATGGGTCCCTAATAATTGCACATAAGGGCCATTCCCACAACATGTTCTTTTGGAACACTCCATGTGTCACTTGACTTATTGGTTTTGTCTTTAAAAAATTACCCAAAGTTTATCTATTGGCTCTTGAAACAAACTCGATCGTTATTTTCTAGTATAAAAATATATGAGGCACTTCTCTATGTTACAAATGACGCCAACTCCACTTGTTATGAAGTCACCTTTATGAAGCTATAAGCTAACTTCAAGTCAATTCTTTCCATTGTTATACTTAATATTTCAGAGTTTTAAGGAGTACATCAATGTTTAAAAAAACAAAACTAATGTCTTTTTTTTTCGTTTTGATTTATATGAATGTATTTAATATTTTAGTTGAGTGCAAAATATAAGAATGATTTTTTTTTTACTTCTTTTAATAAGAAAAATTACTTCCATGGTGGGTAGTTAGACTTGATCCAACACCTTGTATATTAAAATTAAAATCTAAAAAGAAAGCACATGTGCACAAGGTGTAAAATGCCTAACCTCATCCAAATATTTAAGACAATGGAAAGGCCCATTGGGATACATCCCCTTATCCAAGACAAGGTCTTATTAAATGTTAACTACACAAAGATTACAACCAAAACCCTCTTACATTAGATGAGGATGGGACTCTAATGTTCACCATTTTACAAAAAGTTAATTTGTGGTTTTAAATAGAGATAATACATATTTATCCCTCTTCAATTATGGCACTTTTTTAAAAAAATACTATAACTTTGCGGGGTGCTAATACTCCC
Source organism: Solanum piurae (assembly GCA_029582685.1). Classification (NCBI taxonomy): domain Eukaryota; kingdom Viridiplantae; phylum Streptophyta; class Magnoliopsida; order Solanales; family Solanaceae; genus Solanum; species Solanum piurae. The sequence goes on from JAJOOO010011371.1 coordinate 35,281, forward strand.
TTGTATAATTTCAAAATAGTATAAATATAACATTTTTTTCGTTCAACCTCAATTATAAATAAAAGGGGAAAATTACACCAATCATAATTATATTTCATACGCCCAAAATTGTTGGTTAAAGGCTTGAAGTAGCATTTGCCTTTATTGACCAATTTTACAAAGTGTTTTTTTCTTTCTAAAAAGGCCTAATTATGTTACTAGCATGTGTTACAACGATAGTCCAAATAGTCTCCTAACAACCTCCAATAGTCATGCAAAATGGGCATACTAGTAGTTGACTAAAACTTGACGGGACAAGTTGTTTAGACATCACTATTTAATATGTATTTATCGATAATTTATAGTTAATTCTGTTGTTAAAAAACTCCTAGCTAATTAACGTTTCTTATTAAAAAGCTCTTAGCTAAATAATTTTCTTATAATTTATTGCTAATCCGTATAAATGAGATTAGCATAATTTTTTTATTATCTAACTTTGAAGTTTTGTCCGCCTATTTTTCTTGGTGAAAAATTAATAGAATCACGTGAACCCGTAACTAAAATGGTACATCTTCCCTTTGATCCCCATCCCAAAAGAAATAAAGAATAAACACTAGAAATTGAGATTCATTTATGTGTTCAAATAATTTTCTTTATAATATTTAAAAACTTCAAGTGGATACTTTCTTAATTAAGAATGTTAAGAAAAATCGAAAAGAACTTTTTGCAAATATATAAGACACATATGCAAATAGATTACATGAAAGAGCATGCCACAGAATCATATACTATATGCTGAGAAAAATGTAATGATAATTGACATGTTTTTCAAATTACTCAGAGTAGTTAGGCATGGTAGTAAGGTATAAGCCATTTATGAATCATACATTTTTGAGATTTACGGTGTATAGCGGTTCATCAAAATAATTATCGGTAGTCATATATACCATGCATATTTTATGTATAACTAGTGTATATTTTTTTTCGAGTGGTCAAATGCGCAGCTTTTCAATTATTTTTGCGACTTGGTTGATGAAATAGTTTGTTTTCAAATGCTCTATATAAGGTCATTTAATTCCATGATTTACACTTCAATTGATTGGTCTTTAATGTTTATCCTTGAAAGTTGAATTTTATGTTTAGCAGGGCATAATTTCTTTAAGGATGTAAGCATAATTTGTGGAAATTATAATGTAAAGATATAAACTTATGTCCCGTGAAAAAATTATGAAATGCATCAAAATTGTCATCATGAGAAAAATACTTTATTGTAACTTGTAAGTGCGTGAGTATACTACAATATATACATCTTCAAAAAGTAAACTATTTTCACGGGCCAAGATGCTTTAATTTGAAAAGGAAATATAATTCCATAAGAGCATGGTTTGATGATTGTATAGATATGTAATTTGCATTTGCATATGACCCGGACTGTCGTGATTGGCAGCCACACTAACCCTCCGGTGGGAGAACCATTACTACAACCCAAACTAATAAATTTTATGAAAACTAAAGCATTTAAAGATATAGAAGCATGTTTAAATGACAATAAAAAATGGAGTCCCCATAAACTCAAAGGTTTTTAACAAACAACTAACCAAACTAATGTGGAAATTCAATCCCTAGAACCTGAAAGTCATTGTACCAAAACTCTATGAATGACAAGTCTAAGAACAAGGGGTACAGCCCCGAAACTAAACAAACACCTTTAACAAAAGTTTGAGTCCGAAAAGACTGGACTTAAACAAGAAAGATCCATGGCCGCCTAAAAGAACTGGCTCACCCTTGAATCCGATCACGCTCAATAGTCACCTAGATGAAGTCTATCAATAGCCGCCTGAAGATGCCCTGAACTCAACAAAGAACAAGCAAGTGCAGTATCAGTACACAACCACAGTGTACTAGTAGGATCACGCGACTATCCCAATAAGTGATTGCATGTAACCACAACATTATAAACAACCATATACCGAACATATACAATATTAGTCATCTTTTCAAGATCAATGTAACATTCTACATTCACAATAATACACAATTGTTATCATTTTAGAGCAACATACCGTCTTTCAATATCAATCATCATTAGTATGAATGTAATCATCACAAGTATATACACAACACAATTCACTTGGTCCTCTCATAGAACCCAATTCAATGGTCCTCTCATGAAACCCACACCCAAACTGTTAGCATACCAGAACGTGGTACCCGATCCAATGTTTATGCAAAAACGTGGCAATCGATCTCATATTTATGCCGGAATGTGGCAACCGATCCAATGTTTATGCTGGAATGTGGTAACCGATCCATTCAACACACCACAATCACAATCACAATGTATATTCTCACAATCATACAACAAGAGGTGATTCATGGCATACAATTATTCAATTATCCTCATTTACGATTAGAGTGATCAATAATGCAACATTCGTATACATACATGGATTATAAGGAGCAATTACAAACATATATCACACCAACATGAAATCACAACCATCACCTACCTCGAATCCAAGCTTGAATCCCCTAAGGCACTTGAATCTTCCCTATTCAGATTCTTTCCGCTTGTTTTATGTCTACAAACAACAATTTACACGCAATGATCAACAATCAAAGGTCTAATTATATATTCGGATTATAACAAACCCAATAACCCTAGACCAAACCCTTGATCCCCTAACTAGATTAGGGTTTTTTCCACCATAAATTCAAGATCAAAACCCCCCCACCGATAATTACTCATTAATTTATATTCTACGGATCGAAACATGGACTTGGGGAGTAAAAACCTTATATTTAGCCTCAAAAATGGTGAAAAACGTTTAAAAACTCTCTTGGAGTCGTCTCCTAGCTCTCAAAGTCGAAAAATGCAGAATAAAACGTTTTTGGGGTTTTATTTCCACTTAAGTCGCGTCTGTCCCGCCACAGCGGCCCCGCCCTGGCGGCAGAAATCCCGCCCCAACGGCTTGCACGGAACTAGTGAGCTATTTAATAATTCCAAGACCTCCATTTCACAACACACCCTTACCCAACGACGCTCAGAAAATACCGTTCACGCTAAGATCAATTCCGGGAGTTCCACTCATCCGAATTCAATTTCGTAAAGTCGTACAGATTCCTTAACGACTTATCTAACTACTCATGTAATCAAAATCATAAAAAAGTCACCCGATTGCTACTAGATTTCCCTACACCTTAATGACTCCAATTTCGTCCAAATCTGGACTAGGTTGGGAAATGTCAAGTTACTACGAAAAAGTTTTCTGACCCCAATTCTTTCTCCGTTGGCTTTTCCCTAACGACGGAATCAAGTCATTACAATAGATACCAATTTACTCATCACTTGTCCCCGAGTGATCAACTAGGAAAGACTAGCTAAAGTAAGGGTAGAGTAGTATCTGGATCGTCGAATTATTGAGGATATTTGTCTTGCATGCCCTTCTTACCGAATCTTATTACCCCCTAAGAGTTTCACATCTCCAACCTCAAACCAACCAATTGAATACCTACACATCCTCCCTTACAATGCCTCAATGAAGTCATCTCAATAATCGAGTAATAAATATTGTTGTATGTAAACTTAACTAACAGCAAAACGATTCCCAACAACCACCAAAGTTGATCGTACACACCTCTACCACTTGTTAACAAGGATCTTGACACAATCATCAAGACTAATCCTTTCTCACATAAGCATGATAACATTCTAAATCAATACTCGCTACAATTAGAAGTGAACCTGAATCAACCAACACACACTCATAATACCCAAAAAATAATAGTTCTTATCAACATCTCCATCTCATAACCCAAATTCCCGTGAGCTTAAGTTATAAAAGTTTAGTCTTCAAAATCAGATACCCATCGACGGATAAGTCCAAGCATACAAACCCTCTAACAACACTTTCAAAATTCTAGATTTAGTAATTATAGATTACCTCTTAAGAACAGTAGAATTGGATTCAATGATCCTCACATACTCGCAAGTCATAATTACTATACAAGAATTCGCTTAACCAATAATCTTATTATATAGTTGCATCTCATCACAATCTATCGCGAACTCTTATTCCCATTACACTCAGTCATCCCTGACTATCACTATGAAGTCAACCTTTTCATCAACAGGACACCTAAAACTCAGGTATACTCATCAAATTTAAAGGACTAACCCAACCTTGGTACGCACTTTCTTACTAAAATCTTCAATTTTCTTCACCCAAGTATACTCAATGAAACTTTCGTTATCCATAAGCTTGTCATTCTGGTATTAATCCACTCCTTTATGGATTAAGATAAAATCATCAGTCCTCATACTATCCTTCTTCTTCTTATCAAACAAGACAGGAGCACCCCCAATTGAAAACACTAGGACGGATGATCCCTTTATCAAGAAGCTCTTGGATTTGAGCCTTAAGCTCTCTTAATTCTACTGGAGCCATACAATACGGAGGGATGGGAATGGGGCAAGTGTCAATTTCCAAGTCAATGCAGAAATTTATATCTCTATATGGAGGCATACCAGGCAAATTTGTAGGAAACACTTCCTTAAAACTCAGATACCACAGGAATAGACTCAATAGAGGGAGACTCAACCTCAACACCCCGAACATGAACCAAATAAGCCAAACAACCCTGCCCTACCAATTTCTTAGCCCGAATGAAGGATATGATCTTAGTTAGATTAGGCTTGTACACCCCTTCCCACTCTAATCTTTTCCTACCGGGGATCTCTAAAGTTACCGACTTAGTATTACAATTATGCCTGGTATAATAGGGGGGACTAAGGCTGGCAAACGGACAGGACCGGATCAACAAGACCGGTTTTACCGGAATGGGTCCTCGTTACCGGATTTCGTTACCGGAACCGGATCTTACCGGAACCGGTTTTACCGGAAATTTCCAAAGGTTCCGTCCGGTCCCTTAGTTACCGGATTGGAACCGGTTTGGACCGGACCGGAACCGGTTCTTACCGGATCATTTTGTACCGGTAATTTTTTTTTTTTTTTATTAACTTTAATTATTATATAATATTATATTATTAATTAATAAAATTATATTATTAAAAAACTTCAATTTAA